>OZ038498.1:82430017-82520017 GCA_964036315.1 Acanthosepion esculentum
CCAAGTCTTGAAGCCCAAGAAACTCTTATTTCAAAGTAAAAGCATAAACATCTTAAAATAAAACACACACTCATAATATATAAAGTAATATTCTATTGATAATAATTAGATTTGTTATTTTGTTGTCATCAAAGGATTTCAGTTATAAAAATAATTTTCCTTAATGAGTTTATATCTCAGAATTAACTTCTAAAATTTTTTTTCCTTTCATTTAAAAAGCCACCATAAAATAAAGAAATACTCATTAAGAGTTTCCTCACTAGACACGTTCTTATCTGTGAACAATCAAATGCCTCCACCTGTTACTAAAGATTTTATGAACATGTTAGAATATTTTCTTTTATGCTCACCAAGTGATCAACACAAAAGACCAAATGTAATGAAGGCCGAATGAAATATGATAGCAGGTTTTATCTTTTGTTGTCTGTCAATTACAGCTAGAAAAAAGAATCAGTTTAATGTTTTGGAAATAGCTTCCAAGGTTTTAGGCCAAACATCAACTTTCAACAATTATAACAAGTCAACTTGGATAATCTCTTAATATTTATAAACACTGCTATCAGTTTTAGAAAAAACACTTTGGTTTGAATTAAGTGTTGTGGTACTGAGTATTCAAATGCTGTTAGTGATGAGAAAACCTTTGTTTACAGAAATCAATTCTAACCATGAAGAATGGTACTATATCAGTTTCATTAAAAACATTCCATTGTAGGTTTTTATGACTTATTAAAATTAACAGAGCACTTCCAATAGTTGTTGGGACTATTAAAATCAATTTTATTTTTATATCGCATTATCACCGCAATATTTTGGTTGTATTGAAAAAGACAAGCGGGGGTGGAATTTTTTTTTTTTTTCAGAAGAGAAGAAACAAAACTCCTAAGGTAAAACCAGGGCACAAGTTCAGTAATCCAAATATTCTTTGAATGATGTTGGTGCTGTTTTGTAATGTGCTTGGGTGCTTCGTTATGATTATGCCATTCATCCAATTGTTTACAACTGTCATTTCTCACCAGAAATTATTATTCAATCAAGAATTGTAGCATTCAAATTTTGAAGATGCAGCAACAAACACACTTCAATATGTTGAACTCTTTGACATTTACAGAGTTCATGTGGGACCCATTTATCAAGTTTCTTCATCTTGACAATGTTCTTGAGATGGTCTGATATTGTTGAAATCAAAAGCACCCATTATCTGAGACATTTCTTTGACACTTTGATGTGGGTTTTGTTCAATTAATCTTTTCAGATGTTGTCTATGGACATTCTCTACTGCCCTGATCATCAAGTCTCATGTCTCCACAGAAGAACTTCAGAAACCAGTGCTGTATTGTCCAATTGCAAATTGATCCTTCACCTAATGTTCTGTTAATGTTGGCAGCAGTTTGAGAAGCATTATGACCAAACTTGAACTGTAAAGTTTTAAGCTAAATTCTGAAAATGATTTATATAAAATTAACAAAGTGGCCACTATTAGGAATGAGTCATATAGTTTTGTGCAACTACTTTATAACAATATATTAGAACACAATTTAAAGGTTAATCTAAAATTGGACATTATTTTCTGCAATAATAATGAAAAGCAATTAATTAAATGTAAATAAGCTAAGGAGCTGGAAATTGACTTTTTTTTATTCACCAAGGCAAGCAATAAAAATCTAGTTTCAGGCTAACCATGTGTAAGAAACATTTTTTTTTAAATAGTTTACAACAATTTTAAAATTTGTTTATTTTTGTGTGGATCAAGGCAACAAAATCTTAAAATATTTTCCTGGTCATTTGACTTGGTTGATGGTATTTTAGTGGAAAACCAAAAATCCTGACAATAGCATGTACGACAAGTCTTATATGGATACTAGTAACAGACTGGCATGAAACCTTACTAGAAAGTGAGTACACCAACATAGCATAGAGAAAGACATGTGCACAATGATAAAGGAAACATTTCAATTGTAAGAAGAGAATCTTTGCAATTGGAACTTTAAAAAATGAGTTGTTTTGAACACAATGAGAATTACCAGTTGTAATATAATCCTGTTCTTTTTAGTTTAACACCAGTATCAAGATTTTAAGATATCCAAATGACCTTTTTATTGGTACCAATCCTGGTATGGAATGACAGCTAAAAATATTCCCCACAAAAAAGACATATCCTACAGATGCATGCTGGGATTTCTTCCTGAATAAAATTGAACCACTTCTTGGTCTCAACTGCCATATTTTTGTTTATTTGTCTTGAAGTTAGACTATTATAATCACTTGACACTATTTTGTGTGAACATAATTCTTTGTGAACTTTTTGACTGTTGCCTTTCCTAGTTTTGTCTTGCTTATATATTGTTTGCTTAGTATTATTTTGCCCTGTTCTTTTTCTATATTTTTTTTATTGTTTATTGCAAACTTTGTTAATTCCACTTAAACTTGACTTCACACTTTTAAGAATAGAGTAATTTCTGTAAGCTTCAAGAAAAATTGATGGAAAATACCTTTTTCAAAATAAATGATACTTAATGTCTCTTACTTTAGACAACCATCAAAATATTCTAATCAGGAAGATTATTTGTTAGAAAAACGAAAAAATAAGAAAAAAAAACACGGGTATATAGGCACCAACTTGCAAAGAAAATCAATGCCATTTTAGAGAGACAAAATTATGGAGTATTGTTTTGTAAATTTTACTCATTTATGATTGAGATAAAAAAAATAACAATTGAATCAGGTTATTCTATAAAAAATATATTACAATAACCAAATAATTATAATCTTACTAGTAACAAGACTGTCCATTTGTTACCTTTTATTATCCAATGAGAAACAATGAAAGTTAAATAGTATCATTGCAGTAAACAGTAGATAACTATTTCAGAATATACTAGATATTAAAAGTAAAAGAGTGATGGTTAACAAGTTAAATTAAAACAGATCATATGTGAAAGGTCTTATATTCACTAGCTGCTCATGTATTAATCTTAATAAATATCTATTAAAAATAAAAGCTACAATGGTTTGGACTTGATCCATCGTTTATATCACATGACAAATAAGAAATGCTTTAAACCAATCATATGCCAGAAATATATTCCACAATTATTACACCTATTCAAACATTCAACATCTAATCAAGGTAATGAGAGTTATTTATTAATGTTTGCTTAGTCTTAATAATGGAGCACCAAGTGAATTTACTAATCATTGTGCTACAGTAGGTGTCTGATAGTTGTTTCCTAAACTCAGACTGGTTCAAGGACAGGAAAGAATGGTACCCAATGAGGATCAAATTCGAAATAAAAGTCAATTGGTCTGAGAATTGAACTTACTAACCATCATACTGTAATCTGTGACTAACAGAAAGTTTTCATATTTTTTCCTTCCAACAATTTTCCAATTTTCCTCTCAATGGAGAGTTTTTTGTAATTTAATGTAAAAAAAAAAATAATAGTATTGTGGAGTCATTATATTCAAACTATTGGAAGGAAAACAATTTCATTAATCTGAGGCCAAGAAAATTTAATATGACTAATAACAGTCATCATAAATATTAAAAAAAATAAACAAAAACTTGAGACAAATTTCGATTAATTTAAAGAACGTATTTGAGCCAAGGCAAAAGGTAATTATCTATTTATGGTGATATGTTCATAATTTTCAAATAAAAGAATTTTCATTTGATTTTTTCCTTAAAAAACAATATATTTTACAAAAAGTGTAAAGTTGTATCACAAGGGGTAAATTTACACTTTTCAGAAGAAAAAACATTAGAACAAATATCATTATTCATTTTGAGAAAAAAGTGTAAATGGAGACAGACAATAAAAGAATGTTAATATCTGATCATTGTTTTGTTTTTAAAAAGAAAACGTACTGACCATATAAAAAGAAAACTTTCTTTGCTTGTGACGTAATTCTCACCCTTGCATCTAAACATGATCCAGGTTGGTTATTGTTTTTGATCCCATAATTTTGTGGACAAGTCCAATTGTTGCAGCTACACACATATTTTAAGATCCAGGAAATATTAACAGAAAAGACAAAATGGCAAGGGCAATCCAAATTCACCAAAAATCCTAATTTTTTTTTTGTGTAGTTACAACAGGATGGAGATGAATACTGAATTTTTTTGTTCATTATCCAATTAGCCAAAGAAAAATCCAAACATGTTTATTTAAAAATGTCTGTTGTGTTTGAGAAAAGAAAAATGAGTTCTTTCTTTGAGGCATGAAATATAAAAGAAAAAAAGAGAGATTGTCTTTTATTTCTATGCATAGATTTTATGTTGGATTACAAGACTACATCTCACATCTCATTTGTTTAAAACCAACAAAAAATATAAAACAGTAACTGCTACATTGAACTAATCTTATTCAGTCATCTTTGCAAAAAAACAAAAAAACTAATTTGGAAAAGGAAAATTACAAATAAAAACTGAACATTGAAAAACTCAAGTAAATAAATGTGGAAAGACTGACAAAATGAAAGAAAGAGTAAGACAATGAAGAAAATGGCTGACCATCAAACTAAATTACATGTATGAATTATTCCTTATTGACTCATAGGTTAAAATGAAACCCCAAGGCTCTTTTTAATAAATAATGAAGGACATTTATGTCCTAGAGCTGACCAGCTGTACTTGCTCTCAAGGTCATCAGCAGAAACACCATTAGAATTGCCTGCATCTCAGAAGTCTTCGCTGATAACTGCATAATTGAATTTGTCAAGAGAATCAACACTGATGATAGAGACTATCAAGATACAGTGGCTATTTTAGACATTTGTTCTGACTAATAAAGACATTTATCATCATTTCTTTTTATGTCTGTTCCTGGCAATTTAAAAAAATAAAAACCTAAAAAAAATACAATCCTCTACTCCTTTCTATTATCCAGAGCAAAGTCATGTCCAACCAACTGAGGTACAGAGGGAGCCTTTTTTGATAAGCCTGACTTCGGAGCATGATTGTAGTGACACAATATCTAGTTCTGGGGAATGGGGGGAGTGTACTAAAAAAAAAAGTCTTAAGAGAATTCCTTCTCCAGATTATTTTCAACCAATCAAAAGGATAAAATTTGAAAAGTAGCTTATTACGGCAGTTGGAGCACTTATAAGAAAAGCCATGGCTTAGTCATTCATGGTGATTCTGTTTATGAGCAAGTACTCTGGGAAAGATGTAAGTCAGCAGATCATGTTACCATATCAGTTAGTTGGAAAAAGTGTATACTGGATTCCAAGATGCCTCGTGACTAACAAAAAAATCTGGAACAGTACACAAAAACTTAAAGACAGATGATTGCAAATTTGTTTGTCAGAAAAAAACACAACCAGACAATGTTTCCCTAAATACCATGAAGACAACTCATTCTCTTCAATTATAATTCAACAAGGCAGTATCTACTTCTGAAAGTTTTCCACAAATGACAACTCCTTCCATTCAACAAACAGACACTTTAGCTACTGTGTGGCACAACAAAATTGGACAGCACTTTGTGAACTTCACTGACACTTTACACTCACTATCAAGGACTTTTATAACCTAAACTGCTACTATAAGTCGCAACTGGGTTTTTTTTTACCTCAATTTCTTTATGCATTCAAATGAATATTTTCAGCAACCCTCTGCATATATCTTCCTTTTCACATAACTTACTGTAAATAAACTTCTGTCTCAATTTGATGTTAAGTAAGGGTCTCTATTTTTTTATTGCATGTTTAAAGAGGTACTAATTGTTATTTTCTTTTGTACACGGTAGGAGAATCCTCATAGACCTGATCTAATATTTGTATGTAAAACACTGGCTGTTCTTCCTCTGATGTGAAATAACTTATTAATATTTATTGATAAAATTAAAATCACCCTCTTTCATGTACATCAGCTCTATATTAAAAAAAAAAAAAAAAATAAAATAAATGAGTTTTGGCTAAATTCTATTGACTCCTATTTACTAAGCCTTGAATGATACAGCCAGTTGGTTGAAGAAAATGGGTGGAAAAAAAATGAAACATCATCATCAAGAAAATCCCTCAGAAGCAAAAGTACCATTGTTGATTTGTTTTTTAGCAGCATAACCACCTCTGGGTTATTTAATGACAACATTTACATATTTTGAACACAATTATATGCCTTAAATTACAGATATTTTGTATATAATTTTATACTTTCAGAGCAAACATTTGTTTTATAGATATATAGTTTGTACATGATCTGTTGCAGATGTTACATATGTTGGTATAAATGTTTTTCTTTAAGGTAGGACATTATGTTGATGGTTTCAGTATTTTCAAATAGTTTTCTCATGTTGGTTTCCTTGTATTTGTTTTACAGGTGCCAAGTGAGTACATTCAGTTAAAATATGTTTCACAATGAGTGAAGCATGGCATGTTGTAGATGTTGGTTGATCTCCATTCTTCAACAAGTATGAATGGATGAGGTGCATGTGGCCTGTGTGCAGCCATGCCAACATTACTTCAGCCTTTCTTCTATTTTTAGACATGCTTCAATTCACCCAGGATTGGCTTCATTGTACGAGGAGTATCATCGGTCCAGGGAAGAGAACAGATCATTAATACAATAAGATGACAATTCCAAGTCACTAGGAAGGATACCAAATATGTCAAAAAAATTTGCTAAGAACAATGTATCTTTATGGATGAAATAAAGAGTTCCATACGTTTTTTAAATGTTATTAAATCCAACAAACTTCAGAATACAGTAGTTGAAATAGGATGAAAACAATCAAGGTAAAGATACATGAGCAAAAGACTTGTGTAATTCACACAAAATAACCTACTTTTCCTCTGCCATCAAAATACACAAAGTTAGATCTATTCTTTATGCAGACAAAACTAGATTCTTACCAACTGGAAAGTTATAAAAGTTGCCATATTTTAGGTTAAGATTTCCGAATGTTATGGTTAATGTATGGCATATTTTTAGACTGCTGTTTCTTTTGAATCCCCTTCTTCTCAAATAATTTTAACCAGTCTATTTTTTTTATAGTATAAAGTCATGCTGGACCTATTCTTCTGGCATTTTGATATGGGCTATGTTCCATTGTTATAACACATTTTATTAAGTCAGTCCCCCATTGTAAAAGACACTTTCAAGCACCAAAATCATAATTGGTATGTTATTCTGTACATTTTTATAAAAGAACAAACAAACAAAAAATCACTGAATGAAAAACAGATTAATACTTTCTTAAATTATTTTTTTAACTTTATTTTTTGATAAGTAGTACACACTAAATCAATTATCAATGTCAGTTGTGTGCAAGCTCATACTGCATACCAAGTTACTAGTGAAGTGAATTCAATTCTCACTGTATGCCCCGCCTAGATAGACTAAGCTAAGCAAATATCAGTTATCAGTTTTCACTTACATGTGTTTGCATTTAAAAAGTCAGCATCAGTTTTCCTCAAAATACAATTAATAATATTTGAAAATTATTTTTTTTTACTTAATATTTTAAAGCAGCAATCAGAACTTTTTCAAAGATAAAAAGCAAAATATAAAATGCCTAATACTGAAGGAAGAAAAAGAGATTGAAGAAAGATAAACAGTTTGTTGGTCCAACTAAATTGCTGAACCATATTCATATATATGGAATGATTCCCCCACAAATAGTGACTGGAGCTCCATCCCCAGACTGTACCTTCTTAAAGGGAGCTGATATTTATAACAGAGACTGAACAACAGCAACTATATATTTTTCTGTCTGAATTTCTGGGATGAGGAGTTATCATTATTTACACTATTTATTTGTGAATTTGGTGACATAGTGGTTGCGAGTTCAATCCCTGGGTCAAGCAGTGTGAACCTATACTCAGTGGAAATGGGTGAGCAATAACTCAAGAGTACTAAATAAAAATAAGAACTAGACAATATGCCTAGACATGACCAGTGGAATGAGAACAGTCTATCCCTGAAGATTAAATAAAGGCTTCAGTTCAGAATTCCCTGAAGGTTACCCATATTGATATCCATCTGAAGAAGGCTGGAGGGCACAAAGGCCAAAACAGTGACAACAACAAAGAGGAGGCCAATAGCCAAAATATGAATCGTGTAAAGACATATTTTTCTTTTCTGCTTTGAAAGATCCATCTGAAAAGTTGATCTCACATTCTGTTGTTAGGGGTCAAAGTCTCTGCATAATCTGAGGTGGTCTGACTACATTTGTAACACCTTAAGGAAAAGCAAGTTTTTGGTAGCACATTAGAAGATACCAGTATAGCAAGGAAGAATCCCTAGATCTGAGTACACACTTTGCTGTCAACCATGGTAACATACCAGTGAGGAAATCTTTGTCAACATATCTGGTAATAAGAGAGGGGATAGGGATATGTAGATTTGTGCCTTTCAAAAGGGGTAGTGAAGGGGAAGCTCCAGTTGGAATTCAAACTCATTTTGTAATTTTCCATACTAATAATACAGCAGGTATGATAAACAGATAGGCAGACAAAAAGAAGAGAGAGAAAAACTTAAATTATATTTGAGGTGCACATTTGATCCACACTATAAACTGCATTTAGCATTTGTGTATATAACACGAGAAGATTTTGAGTTGATATTTCTAACTTAGTATGGAACAAAGCCAGATAGAATTACATAGAGGACAACAAGTTTATAATGCCTCAGACATTTCGGAGGCAGGAGTTAGACTGTCTTATAAACCGATATTCAAAATCCTGTTTGTTTTTTTTTATTTTACCTACACATAATTAACCTTTAGCATTGGTTAGAAAAATATGAAACTATTTCAGTCACAAGACAGGTTCTAGAAACAAGTTTTCACATACCAATATTGCTTTTTATATCACGGCTTATATAAAGAGTACTAAAAATTTAGTAAAAGAATATTATCTTTAAATAAAATTAAAAAAATGACTGATGATTGGAAGAGAAGAAAAAAAATGAATTATCATATACAGTATTTGCCTGAGGATGGTTGGAGAGACAACTGGCCAAAATTGTGATCAAAGCAAAGGAACAAGACTTTTGTCAAGAATCAATTTCTTAACTGAAATGCTATCGATTTTTGATTTGTATTTCTTTCATTTTGTTTCTCCCTGCTTTTTACCTGCAACTTTTGGACCAAGATTTTACAATCATTACTGGCAATAAAACCAACAGAAATAAAATCAAAAATACAAATCAAAAATTAATAAGAATGATAATACTTCAAAGAAATTCAATTACTACTACTACTACTCCTAACAATAGTCTAGACTCAACTGTTATCTGTCCTGTATATCCCCTTCTCTTACATTAATACAACTTAAACCAGTAACCATCAATCTTGAGAAGCTACTGAGCTGGGTGAACAATTAGTAAACAAAAAAAAACAAAAAGTACTAGCAATATATGTAAAGAAAAATCAGGCATTTGAAGAGAGTGAAAGTTCAATTTGAGCCTATATTGATGGTTGATCTTCATAGCAGGTAGTTTTTTTTGCAAACATATGATACAAGTTAAAAAAAAATCTTTTTAGAAGCTTATTCTTTATTTCAATCTACACTATTTTATTTGTAATCATTAGTAAACAAAGTTGCAATAAAAATAAGGCAAAAGAAACATGACTCACAAATTAGTAATAAGAGATTTGCTTTATTTGTAGATTTATAATAGCAAAGTCATTTAAATGACTGGATCACTATATACATTTCCACAGTAAAAAGATATGTGTCAGCACCAACATAGAATGCTATTCTTTTTTTCTACACCAGTTATAGGTTACAACAAAACCACTCACAAAACAGTATTGACTTAATTATTTTCTCTGCCAAATGCGTATCCAAGGCAATGAGCTCAACTTACTAATTCTGCTAATAAAGATGTTACGGTTTTTATTCAGTCAGTCGCATGATCATGAATGTAGTTTGAAAAGCTAATAAAATCTTGCAGGCAAACCTGTTTTGATCCAAAATGTATAAATGATTAAGCAAAGTTCAGCAAAATGACAATAAGGCTAGGAATTCTTTTGCTACAACATTATGAAGAAAAAGAGGAGACAAGTCAGTCTAATAAATGACAAAAGATGTGAAAAAAAACAAAAAAACAATCTACCTTCCATCTTCAATCAGGCCAAATTAATTTATTGGCAATCAGATTGAAATCAATTTCCATAAAATCAAAAATTAAAATTACACTTAATTATTGGATGTACTGTTGTTGTAAAAGATTTATAAGATGTGAAATTGCCATGAGATGACTGAAGGATAAAAAATATGTAAAATATTTTTTTTTAAAAAAGAGAAAAATATTTGAATAACTTTAATCAACTGAGATCGGTTGCTGTTGTCTCACTGATATACAGAAACGATAAAGAGAAAAAAAAGACTCTTCTTTTCCTCTTTCTCTTGTCCTTTCCTCTACACTGTCTTTCACTTGTCAACACTGCAAAGGAAAAGCAAAATCTCACCGCCCATCATTCTTTCTGGCTTTTATATGACCACCACTTACCCATAATGCATTGGTACTTCCCTATAGAAGTGTTATTTCCACTTTCCTAGCTTTTCTGCTTGCGTCATTGGTAAGTTTTAACTTTTTTTGTTTTTCTCTCATCTCTTTAGCACACGCCCCCTTGACCTCAACAAAATCATCTTCATACCCCACGTAGTCACCTGCCCAGTAAGGTGTGGTCACACCTCCCTTCCCCTGACCCCCACGTGCAGGATCATCTGTATCACTACCACCTTAACTATCATCGTTATCCAATGAGTCATTCACTCGTCGTACATCTAGGATGTGCTGAGGGGTTCCATCTACAGAAACATTATTCTATGACTGTACTCCAACCACCATTCCCTGCCCCCATTGTGTGGTGCAGTGACCACTAGGCAGCTTTATCCATACTTCCTCTCCAACTTAAATTGAACCTGGTTGTCTTGCTGCTGCTTCATTTTAGGGGGTGACCAATGGATGTCTCCACTCATACTGAAATATTGCATGCTGCAATACAGAATCCTCCTCCTGCCCTCCTTGAGGGCACATGTTATACCAGTAGCCTGCCTCAATTGGCAATATTTGACCCCTTTTGGCTATTTATTGCCTTCACAGTCCTGTGGTACCTCTCTACAATGCTGTTTCCACTAGGTCTGTATGTAGCCCTTAATACGCTCACACATTCCACCTATCCAGTACTGCCTTGACTAGCGCTGACTTGAAATCTGTGCCATTATCCATTAGGACTTCTTCCACTGGGCCTGTCTCTAGGAATAGCTCATTTAGTATAGATGCAACCACTGTTTCTCCCTTAAACTCCCACCATATGGCTATTCTGCTGGGCCCGCAATCAACCATCTACAGATATGACCCATTTTGGTAATGCATGACATCAATCGCTAGTCTTGACCAATTGTTTGAACTTCACTGGCCTCATGCATACTTAGCACAGTATCAATTGATTGGCATTGTTGGTATGCTCGCACCACTCTATGTACAACTCCCCTGGAGATAGTCAGGTCTACCTTCCTAGACAAATATAGCGTCCTTTCAACACCCATGTGGTGTATCTCATGCAATTTTTTAATGTCCCCATCTTCAACATTGCACATGGCATATTCTTTGGCTGCATCAAGGGGCATTTTAATCCAAGCTTTCCTCACCCTTGTGAGCACATCAGCCTTATTAGCCTCCAAGGATACAAGGCTGACTAACATGTAGGTCAAACTCTTTAAGGACATCCTCCAGAATTCCCAATCTACGCTTTATGAGCATCTCTGCTGCTTCCTTAGTTCGTATTCTGCTCTTCTTTGTGATAACAGACTCAAACCACACCAACACTGCTACCGAGTCTGTCTTCACCTCTATGTTCTTCAGCTCCCACTGAAGTGCCAAGTTGATCTCTTTCATTACTGCTTCCAATTCTGCTACATTTATGAGATTAGAATCCATTTTCTTCCTCAACCAAGCAGTGTCCTCCACTTTGACACCCCCTACTTCCAATACAACTCCCATTGCTATGCTACTTGCATCACACCAAACTACACCATCACCCACCTTTTGATATGTGCCGTTTTCCTCTTACTGGATCCTCTTGCTCCACCTCCTCAGTGATATCCTTTATCATCTTGAGTGTTCTCTCACTCAGTTGTCCCAACTTATCTCCACCACCTGTCTTCTTTTTATATAGCTACATGTGACCCGTAACCATCCAGCCATAGGGTAATGGCCCACCAACTTCCCACATGTCAAAAACAATTCTTGTTTACTTATCTTATCCGTCACAGGTGGAATCTCATTACCCCTTCGGAACACCAACTCTCCCATTCCAGTTGCTTTATCCTTCTGCAACTTTAGCCTGAGTGCTGCTCCCCCGTCAAGTGACTCTGAAGGTTTTAATATTAATCCATATTTTGAGGTGGTATCTTACTTTTTCTGCATGTACAACTTTACCACATTCACCTTTATTTGATGAATAACACAAATGTCAATATTACTAAAAAGAAATGGCCTTAAAGTTTCTCTCAAATCTGTTTATTCCAAATTTCTGCAGTTTAAAGGCCAAAGAAGAAACTGAATAAAAATACCAGAAACAGAAAGAAAACCAATTAAAATATTTGTGGTGTAATGAAGTCTAGCTGGACTCCAGACTATTAATGTTAACTTGAGGATCACACATTTTTGTACTAATCTATAGTAGGGACACAGAACATACTGTACTTGATGGTCAGTAGCAAAACTGTCCACACATTTAGTGTATTATAAGAAAAGAAAGCTGAATATGTAGAGTTCTATCATTATAAATATTCATCAGATAATGATGGATGCAAATAAACAGGTATTATACTTTCAGGGTTAACAAACAGTAATGGATGCAGATGTAACTGTGGACCTTCATACGGGTTAGTAGCAACCCTCTCAGTTGAGGTTAAAATAAATAAAAAGGAAACCTGGAGGGAAAACTGATGAAATCAAATGTAAAATTTGTGTTGCCAGATAAATTATTGTTAGATTTCCTTTTCTTTGTTTTAACTGTGTTACTTGAAGTTTAAAAAGAAACTAATCTACCAACAATATTACAATCTATTTTGGCAAATTATGAAAAATAGAGAATAGTGAAGCTTGACTTAAACCAGAATTTGAAGAAATTCCAATCAGTCTATCATAGGGGCTGAAAAGGGGTTGCATTGGACAATTTAGTGTTGAATGAGTGTTTACACTCCAGCTATTGCGAGGAATGATTTGTTGTTTACTAACAAATGAGTTAATAGGAAAAAGGAGAGAGTCATCACATAAAGAATGCTTAGGATTCACAAGCAATTTATTGATTGCAATAACAATGCATCCAGGGGACAAGGTGATGTATTTTTTCTTTTCTTTTTTAGTTGTGCAAAGTAGTGGTTTCATTTGGCAGGAACATGGATTGGAATGCATATTCGTGCTGCCAGGACCACTAGAGACCACATCAGATTTTCTTGGCATTTTCTCGTATGCATGTTGTGAATGTGTTGCAGCTTTTGTCCCAGACTAGAACAATATTAAAAGATAATGCAGGAGGAATGAAACTAGTGCAAAATGTAATAGAACCTACACAAACAGAGAACCAAGAAAGTGGTTAAAGTTGTTACAGGTACCACAGGCCAAATCACATTGTCAGGGATTGCTTGCATTGACAAGGATTAATAAGCTGAGAATGAGAACCACAGTGTTACCGATGTCATGGTCTGGGTCATGCTTTTTACAGTGTCCAGGAAATGATATGAAGAGAGGGGTGGTGTCAGAGCCAGTCTATTCTCAGGGCAAAATCGAGCTACCTGTGATCAAGATCCATATAACTAAAAACTGTCCACAGGTGTGGCTGATTCATGATATTCACAATCAGTTTTGAGCAAAGCAACATACCTGTCCTGTATAAAAGAAGGATGTGTCCATGGCAACCATGAGATACAAATGCATACACACTATAGAGTTGAAGGTCATTACCAATGGTACCTACTACTGGTACATACAATGCAATCCAAAATCAGGTTGACATCAGTGTGGAGAAAACTATCAGACATTAGATATTGTTCAGATCGCACAGTCAGGTGTAGCAACAATGAACACCTTAAGCAAACAGCTATTAAGACACACGTTACTGCAGTTTGACCACAAATAGAAAATTTGTGTCACATTATTGAAGTGTTCAGCTGCCAAAGAGACAACAAAACAGGACTTCAGAGTATTGTGCATTCAAATACGTTAGGCATGAGTAGAAATTGCACATCTGAATGACAATACTTGGCTACTGCCACATTCCAAAGAGACATTTGAGCTACCAAAGGATTTAATCCTGCTAATGATCATGGTGCAAAAAAGTAAAATGTAGCTCAAAATGGATTACAGGAAACTCAATAAGCATACTGATGTGTATATGGCCAACACAGATGTTTGTAGTCATAGGTTTAGTGAATAGCAACAACAAAACTGTAATGTAACCATATTCAATCTCAGGAAGGTCTACTTGCAAGTACACATTCCTAAGTCATTTCAAATGGTGATGTTCAATGGGACAAGGTATTTTCTCACACGATTGGGGTTTGGCCTGGTTACAAAAGTAACATGTGAATGATAGTGTCCACAACAGACAGACAACATTGAACTAATTTGTAGGGGCCCAGAGCAATTGGAAGATGCTGTGTTTGCAAATCTGAGTGAAGCACAATACTCTTTGATGAGAGCAAGAAAGTGAAGGACCAGATATGCCCAACCTCATCACATGATAAAACATCGTTTCCTTATGTCGGAAACTTGTAACGCATTCCCCTGTGTCTGGTTGGCTCTTTGTTGCAACAACAGTAGAAACACAGATTGAATGTAATGGGATTAGACGATAAAGCACATGATACTACGCTAGCAGAAACCATCACTAAGTTCCAATGCAATGCTCGGCTTAAGGTGGTTGGTCTTTGAATGGAAACAAGATGGATGTGAGCTCCCTATTCACTGGATGTGAATGAATCTATCATTGTGGATTTGTGCCGGTTGCTTCTGATGAATGATACACAGCTTATCAATTTGAGCTTGATACAACATTAAAAGACATCAACCTGGCTCTCCAATGACAGGCAACAGTGCTGCACTAGTGGACCAGTTGTGCGTATCTACATTAATGGAATTTGTCATTCTAACTGCAAAGACAAAAGCAAACACCAAGGCCACAAGCAAGATATAAAGCAAAAATTCCCTGAATGTGTTACGCTGTCTTGTTTTTGTTTTTTTCTATGGATGTGATATTCATTGAGTTTGGCGAGAAGAATGCCAATAAACTGACCAGAATACAGAAAATGTACAACAAAAAAAAAAGAAAAGAAAAAAGAAAGAGAAATTGCACCTTTCACATTGATGTGTGTTGTATCCATGGATAATGAACAAACCATAAAGTCATTGGCATCTTTGAGTGAGGTGAACCATTTTGTGATGAGAGCCTTTCCTACATGGAAGGCAGCTGTTAAGTGGTCAGATAAGAAAAAAAATACATTTTAATAAATTTCACAAAACTTTATCTGTGGCAAGTCTTCCATGTGAGGAAAAGCAGTAAAAAGTTTTTGTTTTTTATTTTTAATAAAAAATATTTAAAAGATCTTTGAGACAGCTATCACATTTTTTTTTCAGAATAAAATTTATTTTATCTAAAAAAAAATCTCAAAAAAGCTTGAGTGTGTGTACCACACATACAAGTATGGCACAAGACTATATATTAAAAAAAATTCTTAATACCAAAACCTTTTCAGTCACTAAAAACACTGATAAAAGGATTAATGTTTTTTTATAAGCTGAGAACAGTGGTGTAAGATAATTGTGCATGACCCACAGGGTGTCAGTGGGTCAGTAGAAAAAAAAATTAAATACTAAGCAAACAAACACTCTACTTAATGACAGACAACACAATATCTGTAACAAAAAGTAAGAGAATGTTGAGGAAGGGGGAGATTGTACCAAGAATTAGATAAAATGTTTTATCAACTTAGAGTGTTTGATGACACTTTGCTATGCAACAGAAATTTATTTTCACTGTCAAATGTCATCTCAACACTTTCTGTTTAAGATTCATTAAACTGAACCAGGGAATTTTGATACAAAAATATTGTCCTATGTAGTTTGATCTGCTTTGTTTGAATATGACTTTCATTGCTTTCAGAAATTATTTTATTTTTCAAAAGTGGGAAGAAGTGGCTCTAAAATGGAAGTGAAATTAAAGCATAATACCCACAGGGGTTCTGATATTTTGTCCATATTTATGCAAATGTGTGAATATTTTAAAGTACAGAAGACTAAAATAAGTAAATAACTAAAAAGTTAGTATTTTTTGCAAGGAAAATAAAATAAGAATCTTAGAATTTTCCTAACATCCTAAATTGATTTTCTATTCAATTTTAAATGAAATAAAAATGTTTTATGTTCTTTTTAGGCTTTGACATTATGGACTAATGAAAATAACTCAATACATGTATAAAAATGGATACAACATCAGGGTTTATGGGCCTTGGGGATTAAACAACCCTTAAAACTTGCCCAAAATAAATTATGGTCATATTCATTGAAAGTACATAAAATTATCTTTTTACACAAGGACCTACTTTTTCAGTTTAAATTTAGTAAGGAATAAAATTACTGTTGTTATGGACAATTACCACAGCATAAAATTTAAAAAGATAAAAAAAGCAGCTTATCGTCAAAGGATAATGCCAGATTTACCGCTCAATAGTGGAAAGGAATATATGTGAATGAGGAGAAACAACCAATAGTAATGAACAACAAATACCAATATACAAATTAACAAGATTTAATTATAATGAGATGATATATGAAAACATTTATGAAAGGTAATGTGTGGAAAGGTGTGTGATATACATTTCTGTGTGGAAAGTTGTATCCATTATAAGTCTGATATGAAAAGTCAAAATTCACTTAGCTTTGGCTATTCACCTGAAATAAAATAGGGTTTTCCCTTTTCTCTCTTTTGTTTTATATTTCTCCCTGTTCTTTTTAATTTCAGTTCTTTTCGCTAAGGTAGTAATATCTTTTGGTATATTGTTCTTACTTCAATGTTGTGGTTTCTGACCTCAAGAGCTGGTCATTCACTCTCTTTTTCACATATTCAGCAATGTAGATATTCATTATTCGGACAAGAAGATTCAGCACTGTCCAATTGAGTTGGTCTTAGGTGATTATCACACCAGCCTGTCTTAGATGATTATCACACCAAGTAATTCACCTGTGTATTTGGTATATGCAGCATGATGAGTTGAATTGGAGCTTGTCTTCATTGTGCGATTTCCTTTGCTTGACAGTAACAAGTAAAAAGAGATGTTACTCGCAGAAGGCTGATTCCAATTGATTTTGTATTGGGAGTTTGTGCAAGCTGGGGATGACATTCCTTCTCTTCAGTTCAGTGAATCCATTCACATGACTGTTTCATGACTGGTCCCACTCCCTAAAGATTTGTTGTCCCAACTAATTTCTCCCAATATTTCCTGCTCAATGTCCATACTTGATTACGTGATTCTGCGTGTGTGTGAGATCTAATTTTAGCTTCCACTCAAATGTGTTGCTGGGGTCACCAGCTTGTCTGACCTAACTGTTCTTGTAGTCAGCAACTAATATTACAGATTGAAAGAGAGAGAGGGAGTTAATGTATTATATTATTAGAGAGGTGGAAAGAGAGATGGTTCGTTAAGTGTAAAATGCATGTGGCGTAAGGGTTTTGGTTGCATAAGGATATAACACTTTGTGCAAAAATGGATATTATTCCCCTCCTTATCACCATGCTTTACTCGATACATTTTTGGCCTGCTTCCTCATATTCTGAGATCAACCTAAATAGTTATGAGACCAACAAGGTTGAGAATATTAGTATGACTAACTGAAAGAATAATCATAATAATTGCCTTGATCATATTAGCCAATTCTTTTAGGACAACAGCACTAACCAGCCCAAATTTTTCAACAATACAAAAAATTTTTTTACATTATTTACAGTTGGACTAATACCCTCATCTTCATTTTTACCATCACAAAATTTCAGCCATTGTTCTGCCTGGCCTTCTTCAGGTATCTGTTGAACTAGGTAACCTTCAGGTAATTTCAAACTGAACCCTTTATTTATAAATTCTTCTCATTCAGCAATCCAGATTTAGAGATATCTTGTTTTTTTTTAGTAGTGCTCAGTTATTGATAATAGCTTAGTGGATTGAAGCAGTAATTCAAGAATTCGGTAACAGTAATTGTAAGTTCAATCCCTGGGTCAGGTAGCACAAACTAAGACTCAATAGAAACAGGATGAGCAGCAACTTGGCAGTATTAAGAAACAAGATGAGATATCTCTAGACATGGACAGTCAAATTAGAACAATCTGAAGAAAGTCAGAAGGTACAATGGTTGAAATGTCGAGTTTGGTTTGGCTTGGTTTGGTTTATTTTGTTTTATGGCATATCAACCTCAATGGGTTATTTAATGCTGACAAAATTTTTATTGCTGGTAATTTTTTTCTTTTTCAAAAATGTATTGTTGGTAATAACTTTTTCTTCAAAAATGTTTTTCCCCAAAAAATGTATTGCAGGAATTAATACCTATTTTTACACCTCCACAACATTTTGACCCCTGTTTGGGGGTCAACTATGCCCATAGATGGGACCATGACAAGTGCTACCACCCAGGGTCAGGGTGGACCTTGGAACACCAGCAATTAAGAGGTCGTTCCACACTCCTCAAACCTCCAATCAGAGGCCCTGCTTTTGCGCATATACATGTTTGTGTGGACATAATTACTAGAGGCGGTGATGTGTGTTTTATGCTGTGCTTTTGTTGAAGTTCTATTTTGGAAAACAGTTTAATTTAAGAAATTGTAGGATATTATACGGATTAGTATCATGAAAATTTATCCATGTTGGTTGTTTGGTAGTATTTTAAATGGAGTTGGGGGGGAAGTAGCTACAATTTGTTAGTATGTGTGTATTATTGGTAATTTTCTTCATATAAAAATGTGAGAATTACTTCCCAAATCTACTAGCACCATAAGTTTTTTTTGTTTTTCTTTTCACAAGGCATTTTACCATAGCTTTCAAAACTCTCTGTAGCACAGTAGTTATTGTGATTATGATGGGTTATGCAGCAGAAAATTTATTAGCTTTCAAATGATAGACTTTAGTGAAATGACGTTCCTTCTTGCAATTGTAACAACTCATTCCTCGGGTGCCCAGTGCCTCCACAGAAAAAGCACCTCTCTTTTAAAAGGGATTTGCCCACAGCGGATGTCCAATAGTCTTCCTCTTTTTGATTTTCCTCTTGTTGAGAAGTTATGGCGTTAGTCTGGGGTTCCAAATTTGATGCAACTTGATAACGTGTTTGGATATCAACAGAATAGGATAGCCTTTTCCACAATTTGTGCTTCTTTTCAAGCTTCTGCGAGGGTGAGCATGTTGTTTTGAACAAGTCTCTGCCAAATAGGATGTGCAGATAAGTCAGAAAAAAAGTCATCTCTAATAGCTTCATCTTTGTAAACATGAGCGGTAACATCTTTGAATTTCCAGTCCTTTTCCAGAATGTGCAATGCTTGAAGATATTGATTCAAGGATTCTCCAGCTTGTTGAGTTCTGGTTGCAAGTATATGCCTGGTGTATATCTCACTTTTTTCTTTTTTTTCTGCAGCTGCAGTAGCAGTGTTGTGTCTTAGGCAAGATTGCTTGACAAGCCCAAATCTTTCCAGACTGATTTGAATTCAATGTTTTTCCTTCTCCTAGACTTGTTGCCACCCAAGGCTATAGAATCAAGTCTGTCCTATTTACCCATAGCTGGGTGGTAGAAGAGATGGATTCATACCCAAGGGTATTAAAAGTGAAAGTGAATGTAATGAGCTCAACTGGAATTTGAACTCAATCTAAGTCGCTATCTATTGTGCCTCTGTGCTGATTAAATTTGAAAGAAGAGTGAAGTAAATTGGAAAAAAAAACAAAAAAACAATTTAAAATGCTATTTAGTTACAATAAATGAAATCAAACAAGAATAGGCAAGGTTTGAACAAGTGAATAACTTAAAACATTAAATCTGTTCACATCTCAGTAAATCTTCAACCTTACTTGCTTCACCTAAATGGGCTGATATAAGGAATGGAGCCTGGATAACTTTGACCTTTTTGGAGAAGTTATCAGGGGAAGGGGTAATAGTATTCACTCAAAAATCTTGACCAGAAAATTTTACAAAACTCTTGGCTGTCAACAAAATTTAAATAATTTCGCTTAATACATTAGCTTGAAAACTTTTATCAGCCATTGAGTGTGCATAAAGGCAGTTTTATCATGGTTTTGGGGCTGTGCACTCATTGAAGGTATTTTTTTCATTTTTAAGATTTGCAACATGTCAAGGGCAGACAGTAAAAAGAAACCATACCAAATTGTAACCATCACTATAGTCAATTTTTGAATGAATGCTGTTTTACTGTGTGTAAAAGAATTGTATCATAATGGATGCTTCATGCCTTATCCATAATTATAATGGATGGTGAAAAAGACAGGGAATTGTAGATAGAAAAATGGCTGTATTAGTCAATGAGAAATCAGTTGGTGGTGAGGCTTGATTGAGTATGAAGCAACTTGACATACAGACTGAAGCACAGTGAAAGAGGATAAATGAAGGAAAGCAAGAAGCATGTGGAAAGGAAGAAAAACAAATTGTTTTGCCCCCCAAATTACCCTGTGTACCACAGGGAGACTTGGAACATGCATATGCTTGGACTTGGAACAATATCTACCAATAATGAATCACAATTGATTCACTATGATTTTGGTTTTCTTAAAACTCAGAGATTCACATCTAAATAAAACTGTTGTTAGAAAATTAAAGTTATTTACAGCAGTTTTGTTGTCTTTAAAAGAAAATTCTAAAAACTCAGCAATCATCTGGAATCTCACTGGAGGACATTATGATCAGTGCTGAGAGACTTAATGTGGAGCGATTTTGTTTTGCCCTTCAGACTGAATCCATCAGTAGGACGAACATCACTTGCAATGACCTAGGCAAGATTCAGTAATCAAGGTGAAACATTACAACTGCTACCAATGTCTAGGAAGACAATCTTCATCTAATCGCAGGGCAGGGCTGGAAGGATTACAATTAAGTAACACAACTGCTTTCATTTAATCACTACAGAGAACCTCTTCTACCTGCCATCTACTTCTGCTATGCTTTCTTGGGTTTACGTTTTCCACCGACATGAAGTGGAGCAAATATATTGAATCAATTGCTAGGGAAGTTGATTCACAAAACCATGCCAGAAAATTCTCGTCAGAATCCATCTTGCACATTTATAAATCTACCATTCGTCCGTGTATAGAATATTCATGCCGTATCAGGTCTGGTGCTCCTGTTGTATATCATGAAATTCTTGACAAAATTTAAATGGTTTGTAATGTAATCAATCCTGACCTGGCATCTCAACTGCAGTCACTTTCTCACCAATGTGATGTCTTCTTTGTGTTTTTTTTCTACAAATATTTTAATGGCAACTCTTCTGATGAACTGTATTTCTCCCTGGTGTCTCAGCTACATGAATTTAAGCATGCTACTAGGATTAGGTCTCACTGTTTTACTGTTTAACTAGCTAGATGAAACCGTCACTTCTATTCTAAGTTTCTTTTCTAGCACTTCTCACCTGTGGAACTCTTTTCGGATTTCTTGCTTCCCTGACACTTATAATCTTCAAAAGATTTAAATGCAACATCAATCTTCATCTGTCTTCCTGAACTCTGTTCATTTATCATACTCACTAAAGTCTTCTAATTCTCTTTCACTCATTGTAACCCCTGCATCCTAGTGGCATTATAGCCTTGCTTGGGGTGAAACAATTATTTACAAAAAAAAAAAGTCTTCAGCTTACTAACAGCAGAGTTACTGCAAGCATGAATTAGATCTTGATGAACAGAATTGCAGTCATAGACAAACTATATATTATTATTTTTATTACAAGTAAAAATTAGAAAATAAACAATAAGAGCCCATTCTGACATGTCAATTGAAAACATTAATTGGTTATAAGAGTAAAAACATTTTCTACAATAAATAAAACAACATTAGACTGGCAAGAGTTAGCATTTTTTAACAAAATCCTTTATTCAGATACATTCATAGCATCATTCATTCAAACTATTTTCCCTGGCTTTCAACTAAATTGAACATTCTACTTTAAAACAACAATTCTAGTTTTGATTTGGTTTGTTCTTCAAGTAATATTCAGACATGATGGAATTGTTGTTCAACCAAAGAGTGAGACAAGAAATAGTCTGAAGATGGCAGGTCTGGAGACAAAGTGAAACATGGAAGAATTTTTCATTGCATTTCACAACTTTCACCCAAAATCTTTCTGAAAATTCACATGTTATGTGTGCTTCAATATTACTAAATATCTTCTAATTAATAACTTTCAAGTTCTGAGGCTCTTAAATATATTTTTTTAATTTTACAATACACCCCTCCATTTGGTCAAAGTGCCAAATATATACCCATCCACTCAGTCAGAGCACCCAATATTTACATGCTCTTGCTAGCCATGGAAGCAATTTTCAAATCTTATTGTCTTTAGTATCAAATAGCAAGTGAAGAGTACATGTTGCAGGCAGGCAGTGTCTTTCATCTGTTTGAGAATTCCACCCACTACTGGTCTCCAGATAAAATTGGACAATAGTGTCGATTTGTTCTATACATGCCAAGATGTGCTACTTGAAGCTCTCTTTTGTATAATTTGGTGAGTTATGATTTTTGGTTTCCTGGAAGGTTGCACAGGTGAATAGGTTATAAGCAAAGAAGCAAAATAAACGCTGGTGTTATAATCACTAACAATTTAATAGCATAGGCTATCCAAAGAGGTTACAATTGCATTTGGTTGAATTTTCCACTAAGATCTTGAGGTATCAAAACAAGGATAATTACTATATTAGACGTGTGTTTGGGAGTCATTATTTCTTTTGACCTGAGAAATGAAGAAAGAGTGACTAAGCTCTCTTGCAGAAAAAAATTATACAAAGTTTTGGTCAACTCTTTGAAATTCCTGCAGAAAATCCTGGCCAACTGCATTGTCTCTTCGTCAACCCTGTATATGTGACTGTGTGCTTTAATCTTGTCACCACAACTTCCTCAAGTATGAGAGGTGGAACAAGGAGAATTCAGTTGTACTGAATTTACTAACTCCTAATAGGTTTATTTCACGTTTATATCATACCAATGCCATTCTTCTAAGCAATTCATAGGTTCTGGTTAATATTTTTTTGAACAGGTTCCAATGTAATTAACTAGTCTTCTATAATTTTCTCCACTTTGTATTTTTATTCCTTCATTCCAGTATTCTAGGCTATCCCAATATCTCAAGTCACTAAATGACATTTTATGCACTATCATGACTACATCATGGTCACTAACTAGTTACAATAAACCATTCTTGTCATGTACTTCCTCCTACTCAACTCTAGTTTTACATTGTTGAAATTAAATATGAATTTTGCCAAAATAAAGTAAAAATTTTCACTTTTCCAGAAATGCAGTGACAAGCAAAAAAAAAAAAAAAATTATTAAACTTCAAAGACACCACTATGTTTTTTGTAACAATATAAAAAATAGCCCAGAGAGCTTTTACATCAATATTTTGATATGTTATATAAAATTTACATATAATTTTAATTTTTTGTATAAATTTAGGATGAAAAAGAAGGAACAATAATGAAATTTCATGTTGGTAACTTTTTTGGAGAAGAGTTGGACAAATTTTCCAATAATGGATGTAGATTCTTTGTATAAAGAGATAAATATAGAGTCATGTGAATGAAGAACAAGCACTATAGCGAATATATTAGATAAAGAGGGCATTGTACAAAAGGTACATAATTCTCATAAAAGGAAACAAATTTAAAAATTACTTCAAGTTTTTCTTTTCTAACATTACAACAAAAAAAAAAAAAGATTTTGTTGTGGAGTACACTTCCAGTGACTCTATGAACTCATCCAATAATATAAAGAGTTCCATGGTATGAGGTTGAGAGTGGTAGGCATATTGGAGTCAGTCTTCATTACATAGCGAGAATACCTTAACGAATTACATTATACAAAGTATGAGTGTGTGTGATAACATTAACCATACAATAGGGACTTATAATAGTTGGCAACAAGGATATGCAGACACAAGTGCAACATTATAACACAAGCTATAAAAGCTGGTGACAAGCACCTCTAAATCAAAGCAACAATATAACTAGAGTCATAACAGTTGATGACAAGGAACTTGATCTCAAGTGCAGTATAACAAGCACCGCATTATAACTGGAGTGGCAACCAGATTTTCAAAACTCATATGTGTACAACAAGAGTTACAAGAATTTCAATCATGTTGGTTTAAAAGAAAAAAAAATTTTCTTGCAGATATGGAGAAAATTTTGGCTTCAGCAGTTAAAATTCAACACCAACAACAAGAGTTGTTGCAAGTGTTTTTGAAGAAATATGCTTCAACGTTTCTTACACCAGACACAGTGCAAAACAACATATCAGAATTTGTATACAATCCTGATGATGGACTGACTTTTGCTGCATATTTTTGCAGACATGAAGAAATATTTAGTCAGGAATGCAGTGGCTGGGAAGAATATAAAAAAAACAGGTTGTTGTTAAGAAAAATAGCACCAAGAGAGTACAAAAAGTATGGCAACTATATTTTACCAAGAAAATCAGGTAAAGTAGGATTTGAAGACATTACACATTCTGATGAAAACTTTTAGCGACAAGTGCTCTCTGTTCCATGCTCATTGGAAGTGCATGAATTTAACCAAAAAAGAGGATGAAAATATTGTCACATATGCAGGTGCCGTCAACAGAGAATGTGAACAATTTAAACTAAAGGATATGTTCAAGGCATTCATTCTTGTGCAAGGTCTAACAGTGGAAAAAGATGTTGAAATATGAACGAAAATGATAGCAAAGATTGAACATAATGTAACACTACAGGAAATGGTGGACGATTGCCAAACAATGCTAAGTCTGAAGCATGATGCTGAAAAACTTCAGAAGGAAGAATGTGCATTGGTAAAAACTAAGGAAAAATGCACAAAAAGGAATATAAAACTACTTCAGATGTGGAAAAGTACATCTTGGGAAAGACTGTCAATGGAAAAATGTTGAATGCTATAACTGTGGTAAAAAAGGCATATCAGATCACACTGCAGAACTAAGCCAAGAAAAAGTTTTCGCAGGAAGAAAGTAATACACAATATTGCGACAGAAAAAATAGTCCCACAAAACAAAAGAAAATTTGTTAATGTACAAATCAATAATGTGGGAGTAAAAATGTTACTAGATACTAGTAGCGACATTTCAATAGTAAATGAAACCAAATGGAAAGAAATTGGAAAACCTTTATTAAAAAGGACTTACAAAGTTGCAACTTCCGTTTCTGGTGAGAAATTCTTATTTGTGGGGAGAATTAATATGTGATGTTTATTTTTGAAATAAGCAAGTGAAAACAAAAGCTTATGTTCTAAGAAACATGACAAATCTATTTGGTATGGACTGGATGAAACTATTTGAAGTGTAGGATTTGCCAATAAATGCTTATTGCAAAAATGTAAGCAGGCAAGCAAAAAATTTAAAAGGTCACAATGAAAAACTGAAGGAAGAATTAAAAATTGTTTTCCTGATGTTCTGTCTAATATTTACAGATTCAGATTGAAAATCAACATTCTGAATTAATGATCATAAATACACACAGAGGTTTATTTAAGTTTAAGCGATTTCCTTTTAGTATAAAGGTGGTACCAGCTATTTTTCAACAAGCCATTGTTACCATGCTTGTGGATTGCAATTTCCCAGTGGCATATCTGGACGATATTTTGATCAAGAATGTGTTCAAAGAACATGTTGGGCATGTCTAAACAATTATGCAAAAACCAAGAAAATACAGATTCAAGCTTAGTGAAGAAAAATATGAATTGTTTTTGCCAAAAATAAAATACCTGGGACAAATTATTGATAAAAATGGTAGGAAAACAGACCTGTTAAGGGCAAATGCAATTAGAAATATACCTCCACAAGCAAACGTAACTACATTACAAGCTTTTTTTAGGACTGACTAATTATTATCAAATTTATGTACATATTATACATAATCTGACAGCTCCATTTAACAATCTACTGAAAAAAGGAGTAAATTGGAATTGGGATCATAAATGTCAAAAAGTGTTTGAAATAAAAAAAAAAAGTCTTACGTCTGATTTATTGTTAGTGCACTATGATCCAAAAGCAAAAATTGTAATAGTACCAGATGCTAGTGATTATGATGTTGGAGCAGTGATTTTACATAAATATGACAGTGGTAAAATGAAAACTTTTGCTCATGCTTTACGCTTGCTTCTACCAGCAGAGAAGAATTACAGCCAGATAGAAAAAGAAGCTCTAGGTATCATATTTGCTATGAAAAAAATTCCATAAATTTATTCATGGAAGAAATTTCACATTGCAAATTTCACATTGCAAATTTCACATTGCAAATTTCACATTGCAAATTTCACATTGCAAACAGACCATAAACTGTTATTAGCAATATAGGGTTCAAAGACGATTTGGTTTGGTTTATTTTGTTTTATGGCATATCAACCTCAATGGGTTATTTAATGTCAACAAGATTTTTAGGATGGGTTTGTATGAACAGAATATGTATTCTTTGTAAGAAATCAGTTTGTAGATTTTCAAAAAATTATTACTGGAATTTTTTATATAAAAATCTACTTTTATACTTTCATAGTGTTTTGACCCCAGTTTGGGAGTTAAATATTTGCCCATATATGGGACCCTAACAGGTGGTACCACCCAGGGTCAGGGTGGATCTGGGAACAACAGCAATTAAGAAGTGGTTCCACAATCCTCAAAACCTCCCAATCAAAGGCCTTGCTGTCGGATGTAGCTTACCGTCATACCCAAGATGTGGCTCAAAGAAAGAATACCTACCCATACAGCTAACAGATTACAGTGCTGGAGTACCATCCTGTTAAATTATAATAACAGACGGATTATGTAAGTTAATCCCTAAAAATGTAGAACCATTGGAGGACACGATCATAGCAGAACTAAAAAATAAGATGGAGATTAAAAACATTCTGTGGAACATAGTACGGGAATTACCAGCTACACTGGATGAAATTAAAGAAAAAGCAGAAAAGGATTTTTATAGTTAAAATTAAGAAGTTAAAATTAAAAGAAACTAAAAAAGAACAGAATCAAGAATTGAATGTGTACTCAATATGCAATGGTGTTGTAATGTATGGACAAAGAATTGTAATACTGAGTGTGTTACAGAAATGTATATTAAAGGATTTTCATTCCAGACATCCTGGCATTTCAAGAATGAAATCTCTCATGAGAAGTTTTGTATACTGGACCAAGATATCAAAAAAACAATAAAAGCATGTAGAGGTTGTGCACTAGCAGCAAAACTATATATCACAAAGATAGAACGTCAGTCAAAGACAGACACTCCATGGTCAAGATTGCATATAAATTTTGCAAGTCCTATTGATGAAGCATATTATCTAGTGGTAGTTGATAGTTTTACAAAATAGCTGGAAATTTACAAGTGCAAAATTCCTACATCCTCAGTGACAGTGAATTTCTTGCATGAACTGTTTGTTAGATATGGCATACCAGATACCATAGTTGTTGACGTTCAGTGTGTTCCTCCCACGTTTCGGTCAAAACCGGTAATTACACCGCTCACTCTAGCGGTAGGTTCGAAGCTAGTGTCCAGCTTCCAGACAAAAATAAACAGTCGTAACTTAATACGAAACTCTATAATAGTGCACATTACCACGGTCCCACCTGCACCTCCAGCCAATGTCCCAGACTGTTTTTATTGGCCAAAAACACGGCCGACGCACCAATCATCACTGTTGGCCTCATTCTCAATCAGAGTCCCCAGCTCGACCAATCAGCGTGCAGACCACCACTAGACAAATCGTGCCAAGCAGCCTAAAATAAACAAATGTCAGAAAATGTACTTTTCTTGGACCAAACTTGCGAGAGGAAAAGATGCAGCTGACGAAATGACGAACTGTCTAGCTTGGGTTTATGCACATATCCATCAAAAAATGGCAGCCCGACAAGTAAAACATCTCGGACGCTTTGACTCCGGTAAGTGCGAATATTTATCGTCACAATAATATTGGATAAGGGAACATAATTCACTGGAAAAGAATTTCAGGACTTTTGCAAGTCGTTCTCTATAGAACATATTGCAACCACCATGTATCACCCAATGTCTAACAGACAAGCAGAATGGTTCGTGGGAATGTTCAAAAGAGCATTGAAAAAAGTCTGGACAAAATAAATAAGACACTCCAAACATTTTTGAGAGTGTACTGGTTAACACCTAACCCCAACACACCATCAGGTGTGTTGCCGGCAGAATTAATATTTGCCAGAAGGGTAAAAATCGGTGTTCAACAAGGTATCGCCAAGTCGAAAATCCAAAATGGTTAATAAAAGCGACACCAATGCTTTCAAGGTCAACGATAAAGTATTCCTTAGAGCATACAATGATGGAGAGGAAACATGGGAAGAAGGCATAATAGCAGCTAGAATCAGAAAATTGGTCTACATGATGAAAGGGAAAAAATTCCAACATAAAAAGCACTAAAGTCAACTGAAAAAAAAAATTAACTGATGAAAGACCTGATGAATTGGTGAAAATGCTGTATGACATTTTTGATGTGCCAGTACCAAAACAAATCGTGGAACCAACAAGAACAAGGAAAAGAAAATGTACAGAAACATTAGAAGTGGATCTTAGATGGAAACATTACAAGTACAGTACATTGGTGAACTCTCCAGAAAGAGGTGGAGATACTAATACAAAATAAAAATAAATTAGTAATCTCAAAAGTGGGGGGGTGGAGTAAAGTGTACACCCCCAATGACTCTATGAACTCATCCAATAATATAAAGAGTTCCATGGTATGAGGTCAAGGGTGGTAGTCGTATTGGAGTCAGTCTTCATACTAACTATACAGGCATATGGCATTAACCTGAGCATTACATAGAGAGAATACATTAACAAATTATGTTATACAAAGTACGAGTGTGTGTCATAACATTAGCCCTACAACAGGGAGTTATAATAGACTTAAATTTTAGTGGCTATGACATTTTAGTTCTTGAATTGAATGACTAATTACAAAAAATGTGCTTACTTGGATAAAGTATTTGAGAATATTTTTGATGTGAATAGTCACAAGAAAAATGTCCAAATTTATTAAGCAATGCACCATGAAGTCTTGTAGGCCATGACTATTGTAATAAGTTTGATCATCCTTAGGTGCCTTGCCCTGGTGACCTTATAAATATCAATAGCTAAATTTATCCATTTCTGTAGATTAATATTGCTCAAATAAAAAAAATATAAAAGAATTGATATCTAGATTTCAGTACTTTTAGTATTTAGATATTGTCAACTACTAAAATCAAATTTATAAATACCCTTCATAAAGAAAAAATTAATTTTAATGTTGTTGAACAGTTACTTCCCCTTGCCTATAATCAAAAAGCACCCAGTGAGAATCAAAGTTTCATAATCTCCAGCAAAGATCTTCAAAATTAGAGAAGAGTAAATTCAAGAGAAGAAAAATATTTTCAATTTCATTACAATAATAAAATGGAATTTCATTTAACTTTTGTTTCTATTTACACAGAAAAGAAAGAAAAAAAAGGTATTATTTACATTGTTCGGATGTTGTCCTCATCTTTATTGTCATGTTCATAATGTTTCAGCCGTTGTACTCTCTGGCTCTCTTTAGGTGATTGGAATTTCAAAATGAACCCTTTATTTTGTCCACCAAAGAAGAGTCCCACATGCCATGCCTCTTACACTCTTCAACTACTACTGGACCATGTGAAATCAATAAGATCATCGATACAGTTCACAATGGAGTGAGAAAACGACAACAAACTCGTCTTCCTGGATGTACTAATATCTCAAACAGAGCATGGGTTCAAGATATCCATATACTACAAGCCAACAGTCACCAGACAATACCTCAACTTCAACTCCCGCTACACATACATACAGTGTAAAGAAAGGGATCATCTGCTGTTTACATCAAGCAAAAGTCATAAGTGGCAACCCAGAGACATATCAAGAAATGGTCAGTATAAGTAGTACCCTACAACATAACCCCAGGTACATGGCAGCAGCTCCAACAAAGGGTACAAGAGGAAACAATACTCAGAAAACAGCTTTGGTCTGCTTACCCTATGTGAAGGGATTATCGGAAAAAATACAAAAGATCTGTGGTCCATATAACATCAGGACGACCTTCAAAAGTGTTTTGACACTTCGTAAACACCTCTTCTGAGTAAGATCCCCCACCATAGAGGAGAAAATGACTAAGGACTGTGTGTACGACATCCTGTGCAGCTGTGGTAAGAAATATAAAGGAGGAACAGGCCGCCCCCTTAAGCTAAGGCTGCAAGAACATGATCAAGCTGTAACATGATGGGAAATAGAAAAATCAGGCATAGATAACCACATATGGAGGGAAAAGGGAGATCATCATCCCCTGTGGGATAAGACTAAAATAATAAACAGAGAAAATCATTGGAAAATATGAAAACTTAAGGAATCAACACATATGCTAGGCCACAAAAATTTCCTAAGCCAGCCAAGCATAGAAATGAATATAATATGGGAACCAGTAATATGGAGTGCTAGAGAAAAGCAATAATAATAAAATTGCAATATGAGCTCTGCTAAAAAAAAAAGGAAAAAAATTCCTGTGACATTAAGTTTATAATTCATACACTGATGTCCTGAAGGACACATGGCCCTGTGGATAAAAGCGTGACTTGATCCAAAGAGTTGGGTGTTCAATACCTGGCTATGGTAGTGGTGAACAAAAAACTTGGAGAGTTGAGACATCCAGAAGCGTCTTGGCAGTGAATGAAATAAAGGGTCCACCTGAAGAGGCCAGAGGTTACAGCAGCCGAAATGTTGTGAATATGACAATAAAGATGAGGACAACAATCTGAATGATGTAAATAATGATCAGACAGGTAAGCAAGAATAGGACATAGCAAGTGAGACAGACAACAATTAATGGAAAGGTAGAAGCAACAGGGAAGGAAGGAAGAATCCAAACAGACAGCAACATTTCATTATTCTTCATTGTTTTTTTATCTTTCTGAATGGTTGCCATCAGTTTAATCATGCATAAGACAAAATTTGCAAAGGGAATATCTTTCACTTTGGTCAAGTTCATATGAACCATCTCTAAACTGTCTCTCAAGGAGCCAACACAGACTTTTTTTAAAATTTAATCTGACTAACTTTCAGTCATTCCTTTGGCAGAAAGTAAAATGATTATTTACTGATAAAGCTATGAAACATTTACTTATTGAAATCACTCAATCAGGCCAAAAAGGCAATTCCTTTGGGATTCAAAAATTTCATATGAAGGCCCTTTAATAGGTATTAAAACAGATCAAATAGCTGACTCAAATTTAAGATACTTTTGACATTTATGCGATCTGAATGATTTTTCTAATACAATTAAAATCTAAGTTTTGTTAATCTTATCACTTCTGTGTTATTGATATTTATTAACCCTAACCTAACACAAGGCTACAAACTTAGTATACCCAATGAGGGTCAAAATCACTGAAAGATAAGCCTGCTAACTATTGATCCATGGAGACTCGTACAACTCAACAGCTACCAAGGCATAACCAATAAATTAATGGTGGTTACAGATTTGGGCAAAGTAAAATTTATATAAGATGTTGAGGTTTGTTATAAAACTTGTAGAAAATACAAATGAGGAAAGTGTAGGGGGGTTATAACTCTGAGAAGTAAATAATTATAAACCCTCTAACATTTATATAGAAAAATACTCATAAAAATGAGAAACAGTAGAAACAACAAAACAAGTATTATTTATTATCTGTTTGTCATGTGGTGTTGGAGACACAAGAGACAGTAATACTGAGTAAAATTGTGTTTGAGGTCAAATGTCGATCAAATATGGATTGGAATCCAACAGAAAGGATAAGATAAAGAATAAGCAAAGTGTATACAGTCTTTCACGCATGTTTTTTTATAGAAGTGTGTAATGAGGCACAGTAGAGTAATGGATAGTGGCTCGAATTGAGGAATCGGAGAGCCAAGTTCGAATTCCAGTCAAATCCATTACATTCATGCTAATAACCTTGGGAAAGGTAAGAATCCTCTTCTCCCTCACATCAGCTATGGGTAAATCGAACAGACCGGGTTCTTTAGCCTTGGATGGCAACTTGTCTACCACAAAAAGAAATGGCAACCTAATCTGGGAAAAAATCTACCTCGTCAGTCATGTATTGAAAGGTACATGATCGCCTAATCATGTATCACGCATGGCACATAACTGACTGTGTAATAAGTTTCCCAATAATTTAGTTAGAAAATATGTCTGGGGGTTTTCTTACCTCAAATTTTTGAGTAGTACTAAAAGATAAATGTTACTATTATGGCCTGAAAAGGAAAAGGAGACACAATTTTCATTGATGCATGTGTTAATGACCTGTCCATGTGAACTGCTTGTCCGATAGTGAGAATGTCACTTGTTTGTGTATAGAGGAAAAAAACAAGATCAATTCTCATTGGTATAGAAAGAGAGAATTAATGATAATCATAATTGTTATGATTATTTTATTATAATTATTTTTGACATTATAATTAATTTTTATTTATTTTTTATGGACACAACAAAAGAGAATAAAGTTTACAAATATAGAACACAATGGTTGGGTGTTGGACTGTTGTCCTGAAGACCAAATGAAGCATCATATTACTGTGTGCCTATCTGTAGTAGCCTTAGAATGAATTTGATCACAGAACCAGATGTAATACTATAGACAAGCTTTGTTATCCCAGACATTGGTCCAGCAATGTTCTACACAGGAGCTTCCTACACCCATATTGTCTTTACATAAGATCTGAAGAAGTTCAAAATTTCAAGCTTGCTGCAACATGTCAGACAAAACCAAAGTTAATAAATTCCAAGAATTGATCGAAGTCTTGGAATAATGACAAAGAAAACTAAAATAGCTTAAGATTCTAACAATCTTATTTTAGCTGTTGGTTACATAGACGTTTCCCTGCTTCTTCAGCTAAAATTTTTCTAATGCAGCAACACACATTAGTTTTAAATGAACTGCTTATTTACGGTTATGATGACAGTAGAACTACAGGTAACTATGTGTTTCTTTTTCTTTTTGATGGTTAGGATGGTGATCTTGTGGTCTGTCCATTTAGGGTTACCACTACAATATGCTCTCCCCATGTCTCATTGGAAATCTTGGCAAGAAAAGGGAACTGTGTACTCATATTTTGAACTTGGCCACTTGGCAGTTATAATAATGTATTCCTTTACACTCTAGGATTAACAAAACTTTATAATTTTATTTGAAACTTATAAAATAGCATTCAAATCGCATGAATATTTAAAAAATTTTATTCCCTCCCAAATCCAAGTTTTTGTACCAGATACAAAAACTTAATCTAGTAGGAATAGCAAAACATAATAGGTGCACAATTACAAAACAAAACAACCATTGCCTAAAATTTTAAAAGGAAAAACACATTTATTTTACACAATTACAAAAAAGTACAAATACAAAGTTTGCATAGTTAAAAGGGACTTTTCAAAAAATTATTCTAGGTGCTTGTGGGGCAAGTAAAAGTATGTCTTTTCGTTTTTTTCACTTTTTGTCTTTTTCAAAATCCTTGTCTTTTCCCAAACTGTAAATTTTTTCCATTTTTTTTTTTTTTTTTTTACACTGCTTATCTTTTTATTTGAAATTGTTATCCTGCCTTAATATGCACACAAAAAGGAAATTTTTGTGCAAACTTTGTATTTGTACTTTTTTCATAATTATGTAAATAAATGTGTTTTTCTTTTTGAAATTTCAGGCAGTGATTGTTGTTTTGTAATTTTGTGCCTATTATGTTTTGCTATTCCTACTGGACTAAGTTTTTGTGTCTGGCACAAGAACATGGATTTGGTAGGGAATAAAATTTTTATATGTTAGCCTTATCTCAAATCTCTTTCTTTTCTTTTTTTTTTAAGCATTTCACCCCAAGCAAGGCAGGAGTGCCACTTGCACACAAGGGGTTACAGAGAGTGGGAACAAGGGTAAAGAGGCGTGATAGAGGAAAGGATGAAGAGAAGACCAGGGAATAGATCAAGGCATCTGGAGATGTTGATTGACATTACATTTGAATAGTTGGAGATTATAGCTATCAGGAAGTAATAGGAAGGGAATTCCACAGACAGGAGGTGCGAGGCATGAAGTTACTGGAGTAGAAGAGATGGCCACATTTAACTGTTTCAATAGTGAAAGGGTGGGACCGAGATGCCAGTTGCACATTTAAATTCATGCAGTCTGGGAACTAACAAAAGTAGCTTGAAAGTATTTGTAGAAAAGACAGAGGGAGGTGATGGCATGTCTATGAGAGAGTGACTATAGACGAAATGCCAGATCAGGGTCAATCATATCCATCTCTGGATTTTGTTGAGGACCTTAAGACAAACAGCAGGGGCCCCAGACCATATATGAAAGCAGTATTCCATGCAAGGGCGAATGGTTGATTTATAGATTTGAAGGATGGACTTGGGTTAGAAAAACTTTCTGGCACAACACAGAGAACCAACTTTCCTTGTCGTAGATGAAGCTATTGATTCAATGTATTTGTTCCATCTCAAGTCAGTGGACAGTGTGAGACCAAGCAGCCGTAAAGAGGAGCTCTCATGGAGATGAGCATCAGACATTCTAATGGGAAGCAGGGAGGGTTCTCTATGGTGGGTAATAGAGAGCAGTTTTGTTTTTGAGGCATTAAAGTTAACTAGCCAATTCCTGCCCCAGTCCACAATCTTTTCGAGACTAACGGCCAGGTTAGTTTTGTCAGCAATACCAGATTTGTTTTTGAGGCAGGAGTAAATAGTAGTGCCTTCTACACAGATGCCTACTTGGGAACTGATGACATCAAGAAGATCATTAATGAAGATAAGGAACAGAATAGGGCCCAGGATAGAGCCTTGGGGAACACCTGCATTCATGGGAAAGGAACTGGAGGAGAATCCGTTAAGGACGACCTTCATTACACAGTATGACAGGAATGATTGTATTAAATAATTGACCTGAAATTCCATATCCCAGCAGCTTACAAAGTAGGCCAGCATGCCGAACCCTATCAAATGCTTTAGAGATATCTAGAGCCATGGCACAAGCTTCTCCATTATTGTGAAGTGCTTAGTAAACAATTTCAGTTATGGCTGTGAGCACATCAGCTGTAGAACGGTTGAAGCTGAGACCATATTGCTTGTCAGAGAGCAGATTATGGGATATAAGGTGCTTAACCAATTCAGCATTAAAGCTTCAAAGACCTTGCCGAACAGTGGTAGGAGACTGATAGGATGGTAGTTAGATGAGTCAGAAGGGTCTCCAGAGTTCTTAAAAACAGGTACAATAGATTAGGACTTCCAACAGGCTGGAAAACAAGATTCCTTGAGGCAGTAGTTATATAATTTGGAGAGGGTAGGGCCCAGTTCAGGAGCACATTTCTTCTGAAAAATGGCTGGTATCCTGTTTCCACCACTAGCCTTATAGGAGTCTAATTTAGAGATGATGTCCAATATCAATGACAGAGTTATGTGCAGCTCGCTCAATAGAGCCTCAGTTCTAGGGAGGAAATTGGGTGTGGTTACACCAAGTGAGTTGAGCATTGAATTGGATGAGAATTTCTGAGCAAAGCACTCAGCCTTATCAAATGACCTCAGGACCTCAGTTTGGTTGAACAAAGGAGGTATTGTGGGTTTGCTGTTGTTAAGTACGCTCTTGCAGAGATACCAATAATCCTTGGAGCCGAATTTGCAAGATGCAATATGTTGTTTCATTCCATCAGCAAATAGTGACTTTGCTTCACTGAGGACACTTCCACTCATTACGGGCTGGGACAAAGAGACATCTGTTGCAATCAGACATGTCACTATGATATAGACAGAAGAAGTGATTCCTATGGGCAATGGCAGCTGAGCAAGCAGCAGAAAACCAAGAGGATGGGCACAATTTAACCTTATATTTCCTTGTGGGGATGAAAACCTTGATGCCAGCTTTTACCCAGGAAGAGACCTTGGAAGTGCATTTTTGAACAGGGAGCTTAAAGACCACATCCCAGGGGACATCGCAAAGGAAATCCTGGAACAAGTCCCAGTCTGCTCGTTGATAACAGAAATATGTTCTGTTGGTAGGAGCTTCTTTGCTGGGGGTGGAGTATTTTTTTTTTTAACTAAAGTTCACTCAATAGAAGGCTAAAGAACCATTGGAACTAGAGAATAGAGCTGATATGAACATTTGTCATGGAAACAGCAATAGTGTAACAATAGGCTTGTGTCTGTAGGATGGAAAATAAGTCATCACTCACAAGGATGCATAAATGATTTTAAACTGTCATGGCTGGAAAGTTAGAATTGGACAGCCCCAGATATGGCAGCAATACTCCATTTTTGATCTGATTGTAAAGATAAAGCATGGCAGGTGGAGTCAGTTACTTTCTGGAACAGTACAAAAAGTTAATATTTCCTGTGTCCTTATCAATGGCTCTTGAGTCTCAACAGATGCTCAAAGGAAAGGGGATTTATTGAGACTTATTAGAATATTGCAGCACTTAAAACATTGTCTTCATACCAGTTTCTTTGAAGACTAGAGGAACATTGTTGTCACTTTCACACAATTTACCAAGGGTAGAGGGTACAATGTCATATCCATTTATAATAAATTATGCCAAAGTTAAGATTCTGGTTCAATTCTTAATAAGCCACTCTCAAAAACATCTTTTTATCAAAATTAACTTTCTTAATTAGTTCTTTTTCCACCTTTTATTCAAATACTCATTAAATGCAACCAACATTTAACTACTTGCTGACCACTGCTGTCATGTCCCCTGGGGCCTATATATGTCCCCACAAAAGTTGTTCCCCACCCACCTCATCACACAAATTCAAAATAAATAAATTACAAATAAGATTTGAATGCACTGGATTGTCTGATTACTTAAATAAAAAAAGCATCTTTTCAGCTGCAAACCTTCTGAAGTTTATAAGAAAGAATGGTCAGCAAGAATAGGCCAGGTTGTAAATAATATGGCAGAAATATTGAGGAAAGTTATTGATCAAGTGAACTGACATCAACTGACTCTTTCCTTGAGCAGAAAATCTTGTATTGTTTATTGATTTATATAAATTAAATCTATTCTATATAAGACAAATCCTATAAGAGAGAGAAATTGTCATTGCATTTGTTTAAGTTAGACTATTTTTTACCCTAATTAACAGACTCAACATCACAATATAAAACACTGGAACAAAAATTAAAACAACAGACCCTAAGTACAAAAAAATAGTAGGGCAGAATTAAAACCACTAACAATGGCTTGTGAGAACCGCTTACTAAATGACATCACTGACAGACATTTTTTAAAAGTTAAATCTAGCAAACATTAAGCTTCCAGGACATATAGAGGACTGAGTTGTACCAATCTTCCAAGTGGGTTAGACCAGCCAGCCTTAAGATAAAAAATAAGTTTTTAGTATTGTAACTTTGTGATAAGTTTATGGCTACAAAAGCTGACAACAAAAATTTTTCCAATGTAAATTTTCATATCTACATTTTTTGTTTGTGGAAGTTTTCAAGTTTGTCTTCATGAAAATTATTTTAAAAAAATAAAAAATTTAAAAAAAGAGAGAGAGAGAGAGAGATGGGAATGGAACCAGTTTGTACACCAAACTCAATTTTTTTTGTTTGGTCTTTTAAAAATATTGATGAATTTCTAAGAAAAAAGAAATTCAAGACAACTCACTGAGAAAAAGAATAAAAAACAGGTAATGATTATTTATTCTTGTTATGATTAATCAAAACCCTAAAAGGAGGAAAATTATACAACTTATCATTTATAGTAGACATTTATGTATTTGTACAAAGTCCACTAAAATAATCCATTTGGGTGACTGAGACAATTAGAGGATTCCACAAAAGAAAAGACAACTTTTCATTGTTGCTAAGAAACATTTGTATCACTTTTTTTCTATTCAGTAATAAACACAGTTCTCATTAGAAAATTAGATTAGACAGATCACATCAGACTGTGTCACCTGACATAAGTTGGAGAATACATTGATCAAAATATATTTAAAATCAAAGATGAATTATAAACAAATAAAAATCAGTAGTAGTAGATCCACTGGGAAAAGAGAAAAAAAGATTAGCAATGATTCCACTTTAATGAATAGAATAAACCCTCATTTAAAATAGAACTAAAAGAAAAAATTCAAATTCCATTTTCTCTTTTTAAATTTTTTTTTTAATGATAAATCTTCATATTACAAAGTTTTAATTTTCTATAAACCCAGTGAGGTTTACATTTGCAAGAACAGAAATTATACAACAAAAATAATTAACTAATTAAAACGTCAGAGGTGGAGGGGGATGGAGGAGACAAAAGTTAATCTTACTACAGATTGTCAAACGAGAATTGCTACCCTGCCTCAGATCCCACAATAATCTTAATCTTCTGCCATTAAGTTTCCTGATCTAAGTAATCTCATTAGCCATAACATCTGCCGTTATTGAAAATTAAGAATCTAAGAGAAACATATTCGTTATGGCGGCTGATTGGTTGGGTGAAGATATGGAGATATACTATAATGCTCACCCCCCAAGATGTTTGAGTGAGATAGTTGTAGGATTATTGGTGGCCTATGATTCTTTAAAGGATTTCCAAATGGTTAATGCTACAAACAAATTCTCATCAACTGAAAATCTGTAAATCAGAATAGCTATCAACAGGGCACTTTTTCATATGCACACTGGCCAATGGAATATAGTCTTAATTTTGGGCAGAGAAATTAATGGTTTAACCTACTTAGATTAAGAATATGACTAAACTTAATTTTTGTTTGATACAAGGTTAAAACAGTGGGAGGGAACTGTGAGAATTAAAGTCAGTTCTAATAATCAACAATACTATCTACGGCCAAAATCTTATGACATTATAGGGTCCTACGTGTGCATTTATAAGACCATATATATGGCTTGACACATAGATTTTCAAAGTCATGTAATCACAAAAATAGATGCTCATGCTAATAAATATCCTTAAAAGATAGAATTATAATAATAAAAAAAAGAAGTATTCTGTAGGAAGATGTTTAGTAAGTTATCTTTTGGTACCCAGAAATTGTGATCTTGCACCAGACCTATATGGTGATTTTTTAGACTTAGCTTAGATGTGCCACAAGACCTAAATTATGGGGTATCCAGAGATGATAAAACACAGTATTCAGTCATAATTGATATAGTGAGACAAGCTTGCTAACCATTACACTACACTGAAGTGCCCAAGTCAATAAATATATGGGAAAGACTGCAAAGGAATGATTGTCTCGTTGTGAAGCAATGGCTAATAGACTAATTTCATGTACAATTATAACACAGCCGTCTCAGTCAGTGGCTCAATACTGGGTTGTTCCCACACTGGTTAGTACTGGCATCAGTCAACTGATGGTTATCTGTTGACTGCTTTGATCATTCATCTGCCTTGCCTATGTTGTGTTCTTTGGTCACAGTGCAGTGAAGATCGAATTTCCGTCTGCACTTAAATGCTGAATCGAGTTGGCGGAACCATGCTATGAAAAAGGAGAAGAATGTTTCCACTAGTGAAAACACAAATAACAAAGATGGCCACTGGGTTAATTTTCAATGGGTTTATATAATTGTTAATACAACAAAATTAGCCCTCCCCATTTAATTCTATTGTGACACTGTGCCTCTTGCTTCTAAAACTTAGAGCAGGTTAAACATTCATATGAGGTGTGTGGTTGGGCATTCTCGTCATCAAGGCTCAACACCAGCAATTTTTCTCGACAACAGGTCATGTGACTTCTTCTGGCCTTTCCTGGTCGCTGCTAGCTTCTCATGGCTTCTGGTTACCTTTTGTAACAGCTATAACTGCTATTGCTGGCTACAACCTCTTGTTCAGTTTATATGCATTGAGCCCAACTCTCACTACCCTTAAAAACTCATTATGTATTCATCAATTAATTATTTTCTCCAACCCTGGAGATGTGACATCAACCCTAAAACAATAAACTTTGTTTTAAAATTCCTTTCCCCCCACCAGCAATAATTTCTTGTCAGTAAATTTTTGTGTTTAAAAATTTATTTCAAAATCAGCAATTTCTTTATTTGTCTATTTCCAAATCCAACCCAATTCCAAATTCCATTTTGTTTACATTTTTCGCTTTACTTAAATTTGGTCCTCGGCCGACAATCACCTTCAAATACCAATACAGTCAACTTTCCAAAAGAAAATTATTTGTTTCAGATCAGCAAGGAACTTTCTACTGTTTTACATTCCGCCCTTTTCATATACATAACTATTCTTATTTGCTTCTCCATATTTTGGACTTCACATTTCATTTGGTGTTTCTGTTCATCAGAAAGGAAAAAAACAAAAAAAAAATTCTTTTTTTTTTCCTTGGCTTCATATTTCAATTCATGTTTTTCACCTTAACATTTTTCTTGTTTAACGTTTTTCAACCCTTCCAATGCTTTAGTTCTATATGGGATTTTCACATGAACCCTTTTAATCCGAATTTCATACTACCAGTGTCACGATACTGTAACATTCCTTTCAACTAGTACCAGTGACCCTTTATAGTGTCACTATAATAAGAACAATAACATTTTCAATCAACTTTATCATTTCAATGTAAGTTAATCCACAAGTGTATATTTATAAAGTTTACATTCTTGTGCATACCAATGACATTTTTGACATAATATTCAACAAAGCCTCAACTAAACCAAAACTGAAAACACCCATGCAACTTAATGTCAAAAAGCAATATTGTAATTTTATGGCACATCAGCATCTACTTAGGAAAAATGAAACATTAAACATTTTATTAAAGTAAAGAAAATATTTTCATAATTTTTTCAAACAAAAAAATAGAGAAAGATGTTATAACCTACATCCTCATAAGGGAATGTTGTTAAATATTTTATAGTGGCAGCCATTTTCAAACAAAGCTCATTTAAGAAAAATCCTTTTTCATCCTTTTGTTACCTTTTCCCCCACCCTAATGAAAAAACAATGGGATCATCTTTGCTACCAAACCACAAAGTTAAAGAAAGCTGATAATACACTATTTACATTATTTGGACTATTGTCTTCATCTTTGTCACTCCGGCCTTCTTCAGGTGGCTGAAATGTCAAACTGAACCCTTTATTTCGCTCACTAGGGTAGACTGTTCTAGTTCCATGTGCCATGTCTAATGGATGTCAGTTATCAGTTATGTCCTGCTTAATTCCCTCTCCAAGTTCTCCACCACCTTAACCAGGTCAAACTCACACTTTTTGGGTCCTGTTACTGGACCTAACTAACGCCTTTATCCACTGTGCCATGTGTCCTTCAGTGTACATAATACCTCATCTCAGAAATATAGACAAAAGCTGATAATTTCAAAGACAAAGAAATTCTTTACAAAATCCATGCTATTTAAATAATGCAAATAGTAATTATTTGATGAATTCTTTATTCAAATTTGTTGATTGCAATTTCTGATACACATGAAACAAATAAAATAACATGAAAGATTTCAAATTTAAATCTGGTAAAAAAAAAATTGAACTTTGCTCAATTTTGCCAATAAAAAAAATCTTCAATGACAATTTAACTGATTTTTATTATCAAATTAATGCATAAATTACCTTCAAGTTAATGTATCATTAATTTGAGGCCTGCATATTTAATGGGATTTTTTTCTAGCGTGGGTAACTTGACAATGGATTCTATCCACTTTCCCAAAAAACTTTTTAAAAGTGTATAATTTGGTACAATGGCCATCTTGGAAGTCCTCGCCCAACACAATTTGGCCTGAGAGATTTAAGTTTTGTCTCTCCCCCATCAAAACCATCGCAACCAGAATTCACTCCAGCCTAAACATTTGTTCAATGAACTCACCAGAAAAGTCCATCCATCTTAAATGTATGTTGGTAACCGTAATCACTTTTTTGAATGTCTTTTTGTTATTTTTGCCTTTCTTTTTCTTTCGCCTTACTATGTACATTTGACTTAAGTTTTTGTTTTAAACTTTCTGTTCATTTTCAGCACAGTATGTGTGTGTGTGTATATATATACATAAATTACCTTCAAGTTCTCAAGGCCCACACATTTAGTGGGATTTTTCTAGTGTGGATAACTTGATGATGGAGTCTATCCACTTTCCAAAAAAGTGGATACAGAGATTTATACCAAGTTAAAACCTTAAAACATTACAGCTGCTTCATACTCCCTGTTCATAACCCTCCCTCCAAACCATAATGCCTCTAACTCAACATTAGATGACAAAAACCATCCCCTCCCCAAGTTCTCATGTCTCACTGAGCACAAACTCAGTAATATTACCATCACAAGACATGAGGTCTCTAGACTTGACCCTAAGAAAGCAACTGGTCCAGACAACATTTTGGTAGTTGTCTTTAACATCAACCCAGAATTATCCCCAATCCTAGCAAAGTTATTCAACTACTGATTGAAGGAGAAATACTTCCCAAAACTGTGGAATGTGTCAAGTGTATGCCTGGTTTTCAAGAACACAGACGTGCAATCTTCCCCCTCCCCCAGTACAGACTCATCAGTCTCCTCAGTATCATCAGCAAGCCCTTTGAGGCCATAATCAATAAGAAGGTTGTCGAGAACAAAGAAAAGAATAAACTCTTCAGCGACAAGCCGTATGGGTTTCAGTCGGCCCAATCCACTATTGACGTAACTACCATTGCATACAGAATCAGTGAGGCTCTTGATGACAAACACACCTCAAGGACTATAGCACTAAACATTTTGACAAGGTGTGGCACAAAGTCTTACTACACAAGCTCTCCAGTTATGAAATTACTGGAAGGGTCTTAATCATAAAATCTTTCCTAACCTGAAGGTGATTATCAATAGCCAGTTCTCCAGAGCCCTCGAAGTCAACACCTCTGAACAAACCTCTTTTTGATCTACATAAATGATCTGCCTAAGTTTGTTTGTTTGTTTGTTTGTTTGGGGTTTTATGGCATATCAACCACTATGGGTTATTTAATGCCAGATCCAGTATTTACTAGATATATCAAAAACGTATAGTTGGCAACATCATTGTTTCAAAAACGTATAGCTGGCAACTGTTTCAAAAACGTATAGCTGGCAACATCATTGTTTTAAAAAAATGTATCCCTGGCAACATCATTGTTTCAAAAACGTATAGCTGGCTACTGTTTCAAAAACGTATCACTGGCAGCATCATTGTTTCAAAAAAATGTATCCCTGGCAGCATCATTGTTTCAAAAACATATAGCCGGCAACATCATTGTTTCAAAAAAATGTATCCCTGGCAACATCATTGTTTCAAAAACATATAGCTGGCATCTGTTTCAAAAACGGATAGCTGGCAACATCATTGTTTCAAAAAAATGTATAGCTGGCAACATCATTGTTTCAAAAACATATAGCTGGCATCTGTTTCAAAAACGGATAGCTGGCAACATCATTGTTTCAAAAAATGTATCCCTGGCAACATCATTGTTTCAAAAATGTATAGCTGGCAACATCATCGTTTCAAAAACGTATAGCTGGCAACATCATTGTTTCCCATCACATTTTAGGGGTAAGGTGTTAGTATATTTAGTGTAGGGTTTGGGAGGGAAAGTTACTTGTAGTTGTTTTGGGATGGGTTAGATGTGATGGGGCATGACATGACCAGCTGATTGATCGGATCGACAGCCTTTTGGTTGGACGTAGTTTATCGTCATACCCAGGACACGGATGTAGTTTATCGTCATACCCAGGACACGGATGTAGTTTATCGTCATACCCAGGACGTGGACACACCTTGGGATTTCACTATTTTCCCATAGCTGGGACCCTAACAGGTGCTACCACCCTGGGTCAGGGTGGACCTGGGAACATCAGCAATTAAGAGGTGGTTCCATGCTCCTCAAAACCTCCTGATCAGAGGCCTTCCTGTTGGATGTAGTTTATCGTCTTACCCAGGACTCGGATGCAGTTTAACGTCATACCCAGGATGGATCTGCCTAAGAATATACTCAGATTATTTGTAAACATTTATGCTGATGATGTGAATATATACAGGCACACCTTTAAAACTCTCCATGGTCAGAGATTGGTGACTGAACTCTCTTCTGATCTTGCACAAACTACCCAGTGGGGTAAAAACTGGATGGTTACATTCAATGCCTTGAAGACCAAGCTAGTTACATTCCATCATTGCCAATCTGACCCTGAACTACCACCAATCAGGATGAACAAAAGGTCCTCTTGGAGAAGCACCATGCCTTGAAAGACTGTTGGACTTCAATCTCACACATGACCTCAAGTGGAACACGTACATATGATCCCTTGCTAAGGGTGCAGATAAAATGATCAGCTCTCTGTACTACTTTATTAAGTACTTGGCCCTCTCCTACAATCCTCTACCTTTACAAGAGCCAGATCAGGCTAAAAATGAAAAGGTATTGTGATATTTGTGTAGAAGCTGCCCAGACCTCACTCTCCAACATTGATAGAGTTCAAAAGCATGTCCAAGCCCTTGTGGGTGACTAACTTTTCTCCACCCTTCAACCTCTCTCCCACAGGCAGGATGTAACAAACCTATCGCTGCTCTACTGCTACTTCCACAAAAAGTGCTCAAACAAACTACATTCCCTGGTCCCGCCAAGGCAAACCTTCACAGCAAGAACATATGCCATGCCACTTACATGGTAGCAAACCATCCACATTCCCATTGATGAGAAGTAATTTCCACTTGAGCAGTTTCTTCCTGCAAACCACTGTGCTGTGGAACCAACTCCAAACAGAATGTTTCCCCCAATCACTACAATTTCTCCCTGTTCAAGAATAGAGTTAACCATTATCTTCCACTCATATACACTCAAATGACCTCCAAACATAACGCTCTACCTCGAGTGGCCCCTGGCCTTGTAATGGGTGAACCTCGCTATAAAAAAAGATGAAAATAAAATATTGATCTTTTCTAACAATCAAAACACATCAAAATCCCTACCTAGGAAAATAAATCAATCTACTAAGCCAAATTTTCAAATAACAAAATGGTATATATTTTAATGTTGTTGAATTGAACTAAAAAGACTTTAAACAAAAAAAGATTTCTTTGAAACAATTGTGTCCTCCCCTCCAAGTCACATGCACTTACAAATTGTATTGTATTTGGAGAAAGACAAAAGAGACTGCTAATTAATTATTGCTAAGATGAGACTGAGACTAAGAACAAGTCTCCACCTGGTCACTTGGTCAATATTGAGGTGGGCGGCCATGACACAAGAGTATCAGAAAAGTTAGTGCAATTGATTTATGAAGCATTCTTTAAACAACAGGCAATAGAATTTTCATGTAAGTACTGCTAAATAAATCATCCCCACTGATTTGATAGACACTGTTTAACCATATCTACTAAACAGAATATTTAGTGTTTTCTCTTTACAAAAAATACTCAAAAAATATTCTATTTCACTGAATTTGGACACTTCTTTGTTTTAGAATTACATTATTTTTATATCCTCACACTCTCACACTGTCAGTGTTATTTATTATTTAACTGATATTCTCAGTCATCTTTGCCATTGATGGCCAATGCATTTTTAATCTTGCCTTACTCAAATGCCACAAGTTCTAAATGAAACTTCAATAATAATAATGTATTGTCATAGGTGGGTAGGATTTTTAAAAAGAATCTGTTGTGTTCTGCCCTTCTACAATAACGACTAGTTTCAGAAATTCATTAACTATTTGTTACTGATCATTCTTGCAAAGTTTTAAAACGATTAAAAATAAAAATTGAAGAAACGAAAGCCAACTTTCTGCTGATATGACGATTTTGATTCAACTTATAAATTAAAGACACTATTTTTGTGCAGGATGACCAACGGCCATTTGTAATTTTAGTTCTTTGCATATGAGATTCATATATAATTGGAAAAAATGGTTCGTCTGTTTGCTATATATGGTGGCCAAATCCTCAAATTTAATAATATACAGGCTTATTGGACCCAGAGGTGGAGTTTAGCAAAAACATTTTCCTCATAGGAAATTGAAGGAAATTCCTCTTTTTTGTTATGTGAAAAATATTTTTTATAGTAACAACTACTATATACAACTGGTGTAAGGTTATAATTTCTCTTTTATTATAAATGTCCTGACAAGAAATATATTCACAGATCAATCTGCCACCCAGCAAAATATATATTTTATACTTTTCATCATATTTTGTTCATTGGAAACTTATCAGGTGAGATGTAGGTTTTGGTAAGGCAAATTCCACGAAGCAAATTCTTGCCAACCCACTAACAGGAAAGTTCCCATCACAAGTTAAGAACTCAAGCTATTCCCATTTTTAACAATAGGATGAAAAGAATTGGATATAGTGAACCTGTTCCCCAGGTTTCCTGCAGATGAAGCTCTATTGATGATTCAAACAGATTGGAAAGAACGCCTACTCCAACACTTTAAGGAATGTAGCAGCATCCCAATAAATAAACTGATGGAAATGTGTTGACATTCTGTGTGAAGATAACTTTCTTCCAATGCTTGTTTTCTATGTAATAGGAAGAAGGCTTGGAATACTTCAAGGAACTGGCTTTAGCAATGATATATATGGCAAGTGCCTCCAAAGAAATGTGATATATAAGGTTAAAAATGAAAAATCTTTCTTGAAACTTATTTTAAGCTAATAGATTAAATTTAATATTTCCAATAGGCAAAATACTTTAAGTATTTTAAACTAATTTAAATTGACTTGAAGGAATTTAAAAAAAAAAAAGATTGCCAATTTTAGCCATTTTTATCCATCTTTCATCATAATGTAATTCTCTATATTAAAAAATCTTTCAAAAATAAAATATACTTTTCTGAAATTATATGAGGAATATTAACTGATTTAAAGTTTAAAATATCACAGAAATGCATTTTTCACACAAAGGTATGTGTTTTAGGTGCTGACAGCTCTATTGACAACTGGAAATTTATCTAATTTTTTTTCTACAGGAGACATATCTGTAAAAATTACTTGAGGAATATAACACAAATGCTTTTTTTTAATGTAATTTTTAACTACCCAGTAATTTTTAAAATTTAGGAAAATATCCTCCATAATCTAATGGATTATTGAATTTTGGGTACTTTGGCCTTAAATTTACTATAGTTATTGCTCTCTTATTTTCTGCTAATGTTGTGTATGTACGTTCATATTTACAAAAATCAGCACATTTATTTTTTACACATAAGAAAAAAAAAATTCAAAACTATTTTTAAAATACTGTGGGGGTCACTGAATATAAGCAAGCTTTTCCATTTATGTTTAGTTAATATAGTTTTTACTTAATAATAGCCTGACTGCTACAAATTAATACAGAATTTTAAAAGATTTTCTAATAATGTCTTAGTTTTAGATTGCATATTTTTTAGACCAGATTCTCTGTCTGGGGGGGGGGGGTCCTGTTTGACAAAAAAAAAACTGATGATTGAAATTCTCCAAGGACTTGGTCTTATAACTAATATAATGATTAAGCACCACAAAAATAAATTTATCGAAATTTCATAAAATTAAGTGGGGTGGGGGTGGGACAGATATAAAAAAATATTTTTGCCAAGATTTTCGTAAAGAAGAAAAAAAAAATTGTAAATTAATTCCTGAAAGCTTCATTAAAATCAGAAATTTTTCAAAAATTTCCAGATCAACGTGTTTTTCACTGCAATAAAGATACCATCCAGTTCAGGCCAACCGTTAAGGCAAGAAAAACAAAGCTTTTTAAATAAAAACCAACATTTCGAAGGTTCTAAAAAGGATTAAAAAAATATAAATTAATAATAATAATAAAAACATTTGTGTTGTCCTTTCTTTCCCCCTTTCCCCTTTTAAGAAAGATTTTTACGATAAAACTTTGACAACAAATGTTTAAAAAAAAATCTATTTTAAAGTTAAAAAGGATATCCATACTACGCAATTTGCTGATTGTAAAGTGTAAATAAAATTCATCTCCTACGTCAGTGAAAACAAAATATGCGCGTACTTACTATTGTAATTCCTTAAATTTTTTTTTTTTAAATATTGTAATTTACAGTGTTTAGGTGATAGTAATTATGAAAATAAAGCACGCATGATGATGATGATTATTATAAATTTCAAAATGTGTTCATTTTTAAAATTTTAAAAAGAGATTGTTAATGTTACGTGATAAGAGCAGCGGGAGTGGGGGGCTCAATTTACAATAGGACCCTAATTAACTTTTATAAAATTTAATTAAAAAAATTAGGTGCTACCGTCCATATTCTTACACTACAGTATTTATTATCAACTATATTCATTTTCTACTATGGTATGATTTTCCAACTGTTTGAAGTATGAAATAGGTTCGTTAGTGTTAAAATTAAAAAGCAACATATTTCAAACAATATATAGTTTTTGTTTGCTTAAGATAAAAAGAAATAATTGGCTAAAAAAAAACTTAATGTACATTTTTAATAATAATTTAAAAAGATACAACTTTAATTTCTTAAAAATTGATTTTGTTTGAATGAAAACAATAAAAAAGACATAATTAGAGTACGTAATTAAATAAGTACTTAAAAAGTAAAAACTATTTAAAATATGGGGGGTAGACCCCCACTTTCTAGAAAGTACGGCCCTGGTATAGTTACAGTTGAGTTTTATCTGGACTAGAACTCATAATTTTTTTAAGTTAATAATACTTTTAAACTTGGGTTTTGTGGTGGCTTAGCCCTCTCCAGAAAGTACGGCCGTGGTATTGTTGTACTGGGGTTTTCTAGACACCCATAGATAATAAAAAAAATATCGGGGAAGTAGGTCTCTAGTCTTCTGCAAGAAGTACGACCCTGGTATTGGTAGTGGGATTTTATCTGGACCTCACGATTTTTTAAGTTATTTAAAAATATAGGAGAAGAGGCTTAGACCCCAAATCTGCACTCCATAACGACCCTAAAATCAATTTTCGATTGACTTTTATTAGTTACCGAATTTTCCTACCTTGTCAAAATTCGAATTTTTCGTAATTCAAATATTGAATACCGTGCTCTTAATGCTCTAGAGAACTTTCTCATACACCACAGGCTAGAAGTTTTATATTGAAAAATCCCAATATTTTTCAATAATGAACATTGAACATTTTTGAGAAATATCGGTCAACGATTTTCAATAAATTATTTATTTATTATTTTAGTTTAAGAAGTTCATGTAAAAAAAAAAATTTAAATTAAACTTGCTCTTTTTAACTCACTCAAATTGAAAGTAATTCGAAATTGATTTTTTAAAGAACTTTTTTTTGTTATTTTTAATTAAAATAAAATTCAATTCATTTTTTAAATTTATTCCTAAAAAGAAACAAAAACCTTTTTCCACTTACCTATGAATTAGAGAGATGCTAAAAACAAACGTCGATGTCCTTTTTGAAGCGATTGTCTCCTTTGTCTCAGTTCTTTTTTCATATCCCGAAGTTGAAGTAAATACCCAAATAATTATTTGTGTAGAAGATTGAACAGTTGGTTGGCCATAATCAATGTTTTATAGTTTTTACTGTCGTCTGCTTTTCGAACACAAAAGTTTTTATAACTAACAACTTTTTAGGATCAACTATTAAGTGGCCAAACATCGACCGGTTGCATTTTCGTGAGTGATTTTTAAAAGGCAAAGGAACAAGAAGACTAAAAAGAGTATTTACTAAACTAATTTTAAATAAATACGTAATAAAAAATGATTATCTGTGTACTGTACTCAACTGTAACTTCTTAACTAGAAAACATGTTCGTGTATCGAAAAGGAAAAAAAGATATTACAAATCCAACAGTTATTTAATTTCTTTTATTTTTAAAATAATTCTTCAACATGAACTGAATTTTAAAACTTTTTTGTGCAGGGAACAGGAAAGATAAAAGAAAAACTTTTCTTTGGTATTTGTGAAATTCAGTTATAAAAGAGTTTGTTTTCTAAGAAAACTTATTTCTTTGGTACAATTCTAAACAAAGGATTTTTGAAAAGGTATATTTCGGAAATTAAAATGTTTAAAATAAATTTTGAAAAAAATAGAGGAAAAACTTTTTAGGGGCAGATTTTTAATATCACTATTGATTTGATTAGTTTGTAAATAAACATGAAAAGACTAAGAAAAAATATACGAAATCGTTACAAGAAAAAAAGTCTAGTCAGGAAATCCATTCATTCATAAAATAAATCATTTACTTCCCAAAACTTTTTGATTTCGTAAAAATAGGGTCCGAAGCGGCTGGTTTGATTTGCAACACAAAAGATTAAAACGATGAGCAGGGTTCAAGAACTCAATGAAAAAATTGGATTGAATTTCCGAGGGTTGAGTGGAAAAGTTTTACGATTTTCTATCAAGTGCCGAATTACTGAAAATATCCTTCACATGAAGCACGCAAAAAAGCTATGTTAAAAAAAAGAGGTTCTAAAAAGCTATCGTTCAGCTTTTTCTTATTACCTATTTTTTTTTAGTCTCAAATTAGGGAAAGACTGACGAATGAAAGAGGCTTCAAGTTCTGTCATTTGCAACTGCTCTTTCATAAACAAACTCAACACTAGTATTAAGTTAAAAATGTGAAAATTTTAGGTAAAAAAATTTTTCTTTTTCTTACTAAAAATAAAAATCCAAATTTGCCGAGAGACGAAAAGATTTTTAAACAGAAAGTTTAATTCTTTAAAAAGCCAGAACGATTTTTTGGGGTTGGTAGTTGGAAGTTTTTAGTTTGTAGACCTCCTTTCGGACAGTTACATTCGAGATTGTTTTTTGTTTTTTGTATCAATAAAAAAAATAAAAAATCTACAATTCTCACGGGTTTTTACTGAATCTTTTTTTAATTTCATCATTGGTAAATATTTCTGTTGTACGGGAGATTTTTTTTCATTTCACACGGTAGAAGGCTGAGTTGAATCATGCATAGTAAACAACGTTCGGAAGAAGAAGGTTGTTGTTAGGACTTCGCTTGTAATAAGAACTTTTGTTGTGGTGGGTGCTTGTTGTCTTCTTTTTCGTTGATTAGGTACAGGTATGTGTGTGTGTGTGTTCACGTCAGATTTACGTTCTGTTGTTATAAAATTATAGTAACAGTTGAAGAACATTTTAGGTGGATAACACACGAAGAACAAAAAGGTTTTTAGCTTATTTACCTCGTGGCTGTAATAGTTGCATATTTCGATCCGAAAACAGAAGCTGGGGGATTTGAAAAATGAAATATTTCGAATGCCGATTTTCAAGGCAGGTAAGCACTTTGGCTCAATAAAACAGTTTTATGGTCGCGATAAACGAAGAAAATTAGAGCAAGTATATGAAACATTACCAAAACATTGACAAATTTGAGGAAAAAACAAAAAAAATACCTTGTCTCCTTTTATATCCTTGGACATAAAAGCGATCTAAAAAGCAGAGTTAGAAACAAAAGTTCAAGTTAAACCCGAATTTTTGGATATCGCATTCTCAATTTTTTTCAAGATTTTATTCTAATCAATGAATGATTAATTAGTGGCCCAATTAAACAGAATCTAACTGTAAAAATTACTCATACATTTAATTCCGCTTTTTAAAAGTGATTATTAGATTTATTTTATAATGTTATAAATAAATTTGTTATAAAAAAAAAAAATCTTATCCGTTGCATTCTGCCGAGAGCGTAAAATTCTAACCTGGTCATTTTCGAAATTGCCCAAAGTCAATTTGATAAGACATGTTACAACCGACAATAGTTAGTACGGGAGTAGACAGTTCGGGCCTTTTTCTCAGCCATAAATTAGGTTATTTTAAATACAAGTTACAACAAATAAGCAAAATATGTCCATTGTTGAAATAATAATTGTCTGAATGCCAAGATCTAGGCATTCAGATAATAATTATTTAAACAACGCATGAGTAAATATTTTTCTACTACAACTACTACTTGTTTTTTATGCTGATGTAATTGTAAGCCGAGTAAGGATTTGATGAAATGCGCCACTGGTTCAGGCATTCAAATCACTTTTAGACCTTGAACAAATCTTTCACGCTATCATTTATGTTGATATTGAAAAATATTTACAATATTTTGAAAGAACTGACCCCAAATTGCGCTTGTTGGGTGCTGATCAAATGATCTCTGCCAAGGCTGATGTTATAGACAAGCGTATGGTTGCAAGACAGAAATACGACAACAGGAGAAATAGATTTACGTGATTTATTTCAAGAGGAACGTGTGGTTTTGGGACAACTACCTTGTGGTATAGTTCATAAGCCGGCTGCCGATCCGGGTTGATCTCTCATAGTAGTTCCGACTGGTTGATGTGGCGTTCCTCCTGCTGACTGCTGAGACTGACCGTGACAGAAACTCTTCCCCGGCCTCCCGTTGACTGCTTTGTACTTCCCCATGTGACCCTTTTTATGGCGTTTTTTATGGCTTAACGGGCTCGAAAAACGACGCGAGTATAATTAGGAGGTAAGCATTTTTATTGGTCGAAAAATAGAAGCACTTTGAAATATTATTTTATTTTTCGACCGGAACTCGTGCGTTGGGCCAATGCGTAAACGACGATAATGGTCATTTTGTGACGGGGCCTTGTCCCGTTCACATCCGACTCTCGCTCTTGGGTATGTTAGTTTATTTGCCTGCAAATCAGCCGTTATGTCTTATTTTATTTCATAACACTGACAATGGGGATGTTTCTTTGTTGCCACTGCTTGGGTAGACAAGGTATGTATGGGAGAATGTTTTGTCGCTTGTTTCTTGGAAAAATTACAGGATTTATGTCTTTCTCGAGTGCAAATAATTGTAATTTCAGCTCAATTCGTTTTCATAACGGTCGACTACTTTCGTGTATACCAAACACACTGTCTACTATTTACAGTTGAAATTCATCACAATTCAATTTTCAATTTTTATTCTTTAAGTCCCACTAGAGACCGAAAGACGATATATTTAACTTCAGTCAGGGTGCAAAAATAAGGAGACGCTCCGTGGGGCTGTCGAACTTCCTATGCAAACAATGGTCAATGAAAGTAGCTTGATGCCGTTCTTAAGTGCACACACATGTAAGTGGTGTATTCTTCTTAAAGAGGGACCAGAAAACCCCCCAAAACAGATTTGCAGCAATAAACCTCACTAATCTGATGATTCCAGATTATCCTGTTATGGATTAGAAGGCGTTCATTTCGCTGTATATTATGGTGGTAGGGGATTATCAGTTATGGATGAGTTGTTTATTTTATGACAACGTCCGTTCCCACCATATATGGATATAATTGATTTTGGTGTATATTGGTGTAGTGTAATGGTTAGAAGAAAATTCACAGTGTTGATGAATGCAAAATAAAATTTTTATATATCACAATATATATATATATGGTGAAAGCTGAAGTCCCAAGAGTTCAAGTGTAAAAGTCCAGGTGCATAAGGGAGGGGTATAGCGATAAAGCGTCCAGGAGAAAGTAAATAATGCATGCAAATATAGTAGTCGCCACATGACATTGTGGAGAAGGAAGCTATGTTTGTTTTCAATGTAGCAAGGACGGTTTAGCCGTGTAAGGCCACCAGCCCGTCATGTAAATGTCGTATTTTGTTTCTGGATATTTTACAATGACCGCAGATCGGAGAATGCACAAAATTAATTTATCGATAACTGTTTTTGGTTGATTTTTCATCTGTCTATAGATCAACTTCGAAAAAGGCGCTATGATTCTCAGTGGCCCCTGGTTGTGAAAGCTTTGATTGGTTAGTCGAACTATCTACTTTTAGAAATGATGAAATTTTGGTCTCTTTGCTATTATTTGTTTATTTATTTTCTTACATTTTGGTTATGAAAGCTTTCTGATTGGTTGATCGAACTATGGCTTTGTTTGCCTGGCGATTTTTAGTATCCGTCTATTTTTAGAGGTGGTGAAAATTTGGTCGTCTTGTTATTATTTATTTCTCTATCATCATAATATAACTGTTTAAATTTCCAGTTCTATTTGTAAGTCGAGAGCAGTAACTATAAAAGATTGACACCGCGAGCTACCGAGCTAGTCGCGTTGGCCACGAATACTGAGTAGTGACTTCGATCTTCACTGAGTGCTCCTTAACTATGGCCTTGTGCCAAACTAGACTTAGTATATAACAATAAACAGATGTTTATATCGCCGGCTTTAAAATTACATGCACGTGTCGTAAGCAGAATTTTTAAAGTAGAAAGGTATTTCTAATATGTAGCGACAGTCTCAAAGAACTAGCCCTAGTATGCATAGGCGTACAGAATTAAATTTTACAGTGGGGCGAGGAAGTCAGATCAAATTTACCCTGGAAATGTTCCCAGTTGCCCTGACAATAACCAGTTTTTGCCCTGAAAATGTACAATTCGTACGGTTGGATTGAAACTATTCTATCAGTTATCTTCGCTGATATGGAACTGTCGTTCTATACAAGGAATGAGAAAGCGTTCAAAGATTTGTAGCAATCATAACACTACATGCTAAAATCCGATGTTAATATTTCGAAAATTAATGGAATTGGAAACTAAAAATAAATTTAGACATAAAAAAATTACATAATAGCATACATTTTAAAATCGCAACAAATTACGCAGCACTTATTTCGATTAACTATGTTACTTAGAACGATTACTTCGTTACTTAGAACAATTACCCTGATACTTGTAAAACAGTCTAAGTTGACAATAATATTGAAGTGACAGATGGCTATAAAAAGGCATTGTGATTTTAAACAACTAATTTGTTTAAATTTAACAAATTTTAACTATTTTTTGCGTTGCGAATTATAAATAAAATGATGCACTGAAATAAGTAACAAAACAAGTAATCGTTTTAAGTTCTTAGAATATCGGTGCCATTTAAAATTCACAATGCAGATATAACTAGAGTACAGTTGACAAGACAATATTTATTTCTGTAAATGTAGCAGAAGTCCAAAATGGAAATTGGGGGGAAGTCATAGCCTTCACTTGTCCTATCTTATAAAAAATGTAGCGAGTACCAATCAATGACCCATTCGCACGAATATTGTTTCAGTTGCCAAAATGTAACATGCACTTTCTAGTCATACTACAGACACCATAATACCGCACTTACTCTATGAATTCCATATGTAAATTTTGTTGTTGTTTGAGAATGAAAAGTTTGAAAACAATAACATTTAAAAATCATCTTCAAGTATTATTTATTTAGTTATATAACATATTTACAAAACCAAATAAAACTTTAATACTGTTAGTTAATAGAAAACTCTACAATCCTAACATGGCAGAAATATGAGCTAACCAAAACGAAAAATTGGCAGGATTTCTAAAAGCAAAATAAATCACTCTCAGAAACACTCATACACACAAAATATCATTTACGAAAAACGCTCGAACCTACTAAAGAACTGAAATCCCTGTCACCTTGTAGTGGACGTTTATATATGCCACGCCCACAAATCACTCAACAGTCATTGGACAGAAAATAAACACTACTTTCTTTAAAGACAATTTACCCATCGCACGAGCCACAGAAAATTTTCTCATGTTTTGCCTTACCAAACTTGTTATAGAAAAAAATTCAGCAATTGGTCGATTTTTGATCAATCACATAAATTGACATTTCTTTCAATATTTTTCCCGCTCTCGTCCATGGAGCCTATGTTATGTGTATATATAGCAGAAATTAAAGAAAGAACATTAGTAGACTATTAAATTTCAGAGCCTTAACCACGTACGTGTATTCTCAATCTTCTACTCAAACACACACACAGACATAAATTACATACACACAACACTGTGAACTGTCTGTTTCAAAAGCCAAGTGAACTATTCAAGACTTTATCATCCTCTTGCACAACATTCTCACTCTCAAACTCATATATCAAATATTCTTGAACTCTAAACAATTTTAAACAAGAAAAGTTCTTGCAACACACATTTGTATTCCCACACGATACAAGGGGAATTACTTTTTACATCTTAAACTTTATTGTCACTAACACAAGTGTATATTTATTTGTTTTCAATACATGTTTTTCTTGTTGACATTCAATGATCTCTTGTCATTCTTTTCCGTGTTTCTTTGCAATTTAAATGTGGTGTGCTAATTTCAAAACGCAACCTTCATCAAAAACCTTCTGATACATTTCTTACCAAACCTCATTAGCGCCCCACACCCTAATAAAAGAGGGTATAATGGGTGAATTAAATTAATAGAGAGAACAAAAATAATAAGAGCTGATGCGCTTATAAATTCTAGCGAAACTTTTAAAAATATTATTGACTAAGATAAAATAAAAAAGTTCTAAACTGCTCTAATATGGATCAAGGTGACTCATGAATCCTCTTACAGAACAGGCATTAAGATACCATTAGAAGTTGGTGCTTTTCACCAAACACAAGTCTAAGAGCGAAACTTTCACCCACTCTTCGCCAAATTTTGCTGAAGTGAACGGCTCTCGTTTCACCTAATCTTGACTTAAATACTGATACTTAAAGAACAAAATCAATTGGGGAAAGAACTTCTCATCTCCATCACGTCTTCCATATCACGATTATCATAATGCTGAATAAAGTGCTAGAACACAGTTCATCCCTTCTCAGTGGCGGTATCACATTGCTACAGACAGAATTGACCTCGAGAACAAAGAACTTCCGTCCAGCATGTGGATCATGTTGCCTTCAACTAACCTATTCGTCCTGGGTATGACGATAAACTAAACCGGCAGCAATGTCCCTGATCGGAAGATTGGAGGATTTGAGGACCGTGGTACCACCTCTTAACTACTATTGTTCCCAGGTTCACCCTGAACAAGGGTAGTAAAAAACTGTTAGTGTTCCAGCTATGCGCAAATAGTGAACCCCCAAACAAAAATCAACAGTACGTTTTTATAAGAAAATGACCAACAATACATTTTTATAGCAAAATAATAATCAACGCAACACAAAAAAATATAAAAATACATTTTTATAGTAAAATTAACCAAAAATACATTTTATGATCTACAAACTATATATCTAAAAAAATCTTCCCTTTTCCCTGAAAGTATAAAATTATATACAAAGTATCTGTAATTGAAAGCATAAAAGTACATAAAAAATATTTAGATTTCGGCATTAAATAACCCCTAGAGGTGTTATTATGCCACTAAACAATCAATCAACCAGCCTGTACAACAAGATTGTGAGGCTGTAGTGAAAGAAGACATGTTTAATGCCTCTCCCCCCAATCACCGCAACACATGCATTCTGGCAAAATTGCCAGTCCTGCTGTCCAAAGCTTTTTGCCGACCCAAAGTGCATCTCGCAACAGTAACCAGTTAAGTGATGGCTAGTTGTTATTGAAGTCATAGGAAACGATACTCTTGATTCCTAAGGAGGAGCTCTTTTGTCAAACCATCTCGTGTGGCCACCACTAACAAACAGGAGATAATTCCTTTCAGACAATACGGCCGAGTGTCATAGATGCTAGCCTTTGCCTGAAAAAAAGACTACAGGGTATTATTATATTCGCAGTTGAAGGAGCACTCGCCTTGGGTTATGCGACAACAACTGATATTTAAGATTTTAGAAAACTTTTAAAAAAGAACAAGTTAGAGAAAATTTAATAATGTCTTATAACTATTCAGAGCCTAAAAAAAGTAAAATATTTAAAACTATATAAGTTTTCGAAGGAGATGAGATTATATCCACCCTACCATAGTCTTGGGTAGGAGGCACTTCTCCAGTGAAGGAGATTTACGGCTAATCCTGGATTAAGTCGTTCGTGTTCCATATTCTGTTTCGTTGATCTCCGATTCGACCAGAATGTAACGGAGACATTACGTTCGACCAAGCTTCGCTAACCATTCCAGGCCTTCCTCGCAGTCACCACCGTAACCTCAGCAACCAACCTGCCAACGCATTTTGCCAAGAATCTACCCACCACCGTGACCTCAGTCGATCAACTCGCCAACCCACTTTACCAGGGAGTTTGGATTCAGCATCACACGACTCAGCCCATCACCTCACAGATGCATTCACGTCACCAACGACCTCGACCAACTAACCCAAGAAATCGCTCAACTCCTGGCGACGACACCCTTACACTAATCAATTTCCTTACCAACGGCAACTGACGAACCATATATAAGCAATTTCTACCACTTTCACACAGTTATGTATATATTCTGAATTTTGATGAATACACATTGTTGAAATTTGAATCCTTGTTTCTTCCTTTACTTTGTAACCAAATGCTCGTTATAACAAAATGTTTTCAATAGAATTTTCCTACGTTTTTCTCATATCTGAGAAGAAAATTAAGTTCATTCTTTTATACACCTTTTTAAAAGACAAAAAGAAACAGAAACTTATCAAAAAAAATCTAAAACACATTTTTCTTTCATTAATTTGAACTTTTGACGGTGTTCGACCACACTTAATGATGAATGTGATATCTGTTAATAATTGGTTAAGCTTAACTTTGTCTGCAGCGTTAAAAAATAGAAAATGGTTACGGAAACACCGGGTAAGATATTTCCGCTCAAACAAACCCACGAAAAAAAACTTCTGCTATTGAAAATTAAAAAAAAAAAGCTGGAACAATACTTTAAGTGTAAATGACTGCCTAATTAGCATAGATAAGGCGTAGAGAGTACTATATAAGTACCCAAGTAATAAGAGAACAAGATTCGCGAGTATCCCATACTGGCCGGCAAGTACATCTCTTTCGAAAGAGGGGAGTGGCTGTGGAAGTACTAAGGGGAGAGACTTCAATAATTTTTCCACGATACTACAGATAAGCCCACATAAAATACGACTTTGTGTCACATTTTGACACACGCCCAAACTGGGCGTGTGTCAAAATACCAAACACGAGATTAACGATTGCCGCTGGACTGAGAAAATACGAAAGAAATCCTACAAATCACCATCGCCACAACCGTTGTATGCGCCTTGCGGTAGAGTAGTGGTTAATCTTGCAGGTCATTGTTTTGACCTATATTTGGGGAGTTTCTAGTGGACTAAGCCAAGCTTAGTAAATACAATAGTATTAATAATTAATTAATAATTATTTTTTAATATGCGTGAACAGAATTTAGTCTCTGGACATGTTTATTTTCCAAATGGCAAAACTCCCAAACGTTGTCACTGACAACAACAATTCATAAATATTGTGGTCATGAAATGATATAATCACAAAATAACAGACGATCAAGTTCAACTGGATAATGACTTGTCAGTGCTTCTTCCCAGTATTTATATTTACTCTTAAGTAGCGAATATTGGCACGCTCATAGCATTTTAAGCAATATTTCCAAACACAAACAACTGATGACTTCAGATAAAAAAAGAAATCCTCAATCCTCTCATTTATCTTTCACTCCCTGTACCCCACTTCACGGCATTCTAATGGCATTATTGGGGTGGAAATGATTTTATTTAAAATGATAAAGAAAAAATGTGAAATCGATAAACAAGAGTTACCAGAGTTAACTTAGGCTGACATAAGGCCATAAGAATGTAGCATCCAGTAAGAGTCAAACAGTGGTATGGCGTGGGAGATTGCTAAACTTGATGCTTGCACAACTGAAATATCTAACGAAATGGAAATAATATTAAAAAATCTCGATGTAAAATTATTTAACGATTTTGTGGCGGACTTCACCACATTAATTTAACTTAGATTAGGAAACCAAACTGACGTGAAGAAAAAAGGATAAGCCAAAGACATCATTACACATAAAATTTGTATTTAACAAGATGTACAAACAAGGATGTGAAAGAAAGACATGCATTGAGTTGTCTCTCTTTAACTATTGTGTTCCAAAACTTCACTGAAAGAAAGAAGGTTGTGATAGTTTCTGGTAACAAATGTTTTCAACAGTTTTGCTGTGGAAGGAAAAATATTATATGAGTGTAGGGAATATTCAGCATGTGAGTGGTGGTGTGAGTGAGAAGATTGGCGCATGGTTTCAACTGTCGTGGATTCGTTTAGCAGCTGAAATCACATCTAAGAATATTTCTTGCTTATATAGGTGATCATCGGCTCCAAAGCACTGCGCGGGAAGAATCATTCTTCACGTGCAGAAGATCTGATAATCTGATTGGTTGGCATTGACCAATCAGCGAGCGAGCTTTGGGGAGACTCACGAAAGCTTCTGGGATCCGATTCTCCCAAAAGTGCACGAAATCGACTACATGAAAATATAGCGATTACAAAATTGTCGCATAGCTGCGATTTATAAATTGTCCATTACACAGTAGTGTTGATTTATTATCCAATGAATGCTAGTTGTATAATTTGAATTTGTGTATGTATGTATGTATGTATGTATGTGTATGATGATCATCATCACAATTTGTTATCGTGTCAAATTAACTTTGCAATAACACTAACAGGTTTCCCCAAATCTATTCCCATGGAATTCGTAATTCGGTCGTTGATTCTGAGATACATCACAAGAAAGAGGATGGCAGAAGCAAGCCTCAATGTTTATACTTTTTTTATTATATAGCAATGAATTGTCAGCTGAAACGAATGACTAAAATTCAGAATTATTTCCTTTTTGAACACAAAAAATAATTTCACTAAAAGTTGCCAAAATAAAAAAAAAATATTTTAAGTTCACACTTGAAAATGGCATTATTTTTCGATCCATGTCTTAAAAAACACAAACTTTTGCTACGAACAGCAACGGGATGAATTTGAAAATTGCAAGTAACTTTTTTGAAAATAAATATTAATTGTAAAAATTGTTTTCTGTCCAATCTGAAAGAAAATGTATTTTAGTTTTATTATGTTTTATTATTCTCGAAAAAATACTTTTTGAATTAATTATTTCTTGAATTAATTATCTTTGGTAATGTTGTGCGGATCTATTATGCACGAACATACAAAAATACAAATCACATAAAACGCCAAGCATTCATTGGTTAATAAATCACCACTACATTATTACAGGCAATTTACAAATTGCAGTAATATGACAATTTTGTAATCGTTCTATTTTTAAGTAGTCAATTTTGTGCACTTTTAGGAGAAACGGATCACAGAAGCTTTCTTAAGTCTCCCCAAAGCTCGTTCGCTGATTGGTCGATGCCAACCAATCAGATCGTTTGCACGTGAAGAATAATTCTTCCCGCGCAACGATTTGGAGCCTATAGTTTGGATGCGAATAATAGCCAAGAAAAGACAAAGACTCAAAGTATGGAGGCCAATAATGGCCAACACAGAAGCCAAAAAAGTCCTGTGGCCAAAAATCTGACAAAAATATGGCGGCCAAGAATGGCCAAAAGGACAAGACTAGTAATTGCGCTGAGGCCGGGGATTCGCCCTGTTGTTGGAAGTCCCCACCAAAATGTATCATCGATATCGTGGAGTCCTTGCTAAGAGTTACGCACACCTTGGAAGGTGGGCATTTGGAGGATTCAGTTGAACTAAAGAAGACCGATAAAAGAATAGTGTCGGTCTTTGTCGTCGACAAGCGTACGCACAAAATTTGTCGTTCGACGAAAGACACAGTGGTAAAATCACTAGACTTTAAGCCACTGCCAATCGTTAAGGGCAAAGGCTTCTTCATGTGGGACGTATTGCTACCCACACAAGAAGATTTCGTAAAAGCAACAAGTCGTGATATAATCACAAAGGATATTATACTCTGAAAAGAGTATGAAGGCAGGAGGAGGACTCGTAGCAATATATGAGGTCCCTTCTCAGGTTATCAGGGAACACCGGGCGGCTTTCTTGTCCCAGTACGGGGAAATTCTGGGTGCTTCCTGCGATAGCTTGACTGGGGAGTGGAGTTTTGGCATCATGCTGGACCGTAAAGCCTTCATCTCCATCCCCAACTGTATGGATGTTGGGGGCCTGAAGCTGCAGGTCATAGTGACCGGCCGTAAACCAGTTTATTGGAAGTGTGGAGAGACTGGTCACCTCTCCTCTTCCTGCCCAGAGAAGAAGGACTCTGGAAGTCAGGCCCCAGTTGACCAAATTCTCCCTCTGACTGCGTCTTTGAAATCCGCCTCGGGACCGGAGTAGTTAAACCCCCGGTTGGGCCTACATGTAGGTCCCCAATTCCCCGAGGAGCCTTCTCCCGCTGCAAGTGCAGTTGTGGTGGAGGGAGAGGGGGAATGGCAGGTTGCTGGCAGGGCCAGAAGGAAGCGTCAGACAGTGGGTCCTCAGTCCCCTGAAGCCCACGGGACAAAAAAGACACTAACAGTCCCACTCCCTCTGTCAACAGTAAGGGCGAGTCCCCGGCCTCAGTACCGACCTGAAAGATCTTAAAAAAAATATGATCCCGTATATGAGAAGACGGAAAAAATCCAAAAATTAAAAGCCAAACTAGACCACCAACGAAAAACAAAATCCTCCCCCATAAAGAAAGCACCTCCCTCTACATCCACTGCCCCACATTCAGTTCAGTCTCCCCAGCCCTCTACTTGCAGTCAGCCCAAGACCGTCTGCACAAAGAAGTTCACTCCCTCCACACCCTCTGACCCATCACATTCTTCTCAGCCCTCAACCCCTCTTTGTAGAGAAAAGTCCTTACTTTCCACTCCATTCACATCTTTTTCCCATGCCTCAACCCTTCTCAGTAGAGACCCCAGCCCTTTCAGACAAACTTATACTCCTCGTCACACCACCAGTCCTTCTCCCATTAAAACCCCAGAAATCCCCCCTCCTCAAATCAAAAGACTTCGAAGCCCCACGCAGGACACGATGGCTAGCAGGAAAAGGCAGAAGCACATCTTCAACCCAGGAGAAGATGTATGCCGAATATCCCCTGCCCAAGCTGAAAAAGCTCAAGATTACGGGATATCTTGAGATATCTTTTACCCATGAAGCCTTTCGCGGATAAAGATATTGAAGAGCCCCAACATTTTCCCAATGCGGAGAGAGTATTAACTGTTATGAGAACTGGGACGGGGGCTAAACAGGCTTGGGTCATGCTTGACGAAGTCACAGCCTCTTTTAAAATGTCCACGCTAATTGCTATATTTCACAATGAAAAACTGAAAAGAATGAAACAATTTTGTGCTGGGAGGGTTCCTGTTTTTGTTCACCCCTCCCTCTATAGAGCTAACATTTCCCTGGGATATAGGCGGAATCTCCCAAGACGGTACCATCAAGACTGAGATGGGCCATGGATCAATGGGAGGCGCTGTCGGTATCCTTACCTCGACCCAGTTCAAACCAGTGTCCCAACCCTAATTCGGTCTAATAATGGCGTTCTGGTTAGCAAGTTTGAATGTCCGGGGCCTGAGGTCGGAGTCTCGATGGGCGAGACTCGATCGCGATCTTCAGCGCCACGGAGTGGATGTATGTTGTCTACAGGAGACCTATTTTTTATCTCGCGACCATGAGGACATTCTGTCTAAGAGGTTCGTCCTCTATTCAGCATGTTTTGATGAACGCTCGAGGGGTGTTTTCTGGCTGGTGAGCAAGTCTCTGGATGCGGTGTGTGCTCTTGTCTTCGCGGATCCTGCGGGCAGGCTTTAGGTGCTGGATATTACCATAAAGAATACGGTCTTCGTCTCATTGCTCTTATGTGCCCAATGACTGTGCACAGCGGTTTTGTTTCGGCAGATCGAGCCTTATTTGATGACATCTCGTTCGGTAGTTCTAGCGGGTGATTGGAATGCCGTCCTTGATCCCGATATAGATCGTATAGGGCAAAAAACGGGTACTAACAATCCGGGTGTGAAGCCGTTTCGAGACTTTATCGACCGGTTTGATCTCGTCGATAAGTATCGAAATGAGCACCCCCGGGAGGTAGTATGGACTTGGACTAGGGGCGGCAGCTCGGATTCGGTGGTGAGCGCAAGCTACCTCGACCGAGTTCTAGTTAAGAGAGTCGACGTAGGGCTGTTAGAATGTCTAAGTTTCCATTTTATAGTTTACTCGGAGCTTGTCCGGGTTCGGGTAAACTTAGATAAGCCTAAGGTTAAGATGGCTGGGTACTGGAAATTGAACGCATCATTATTTGGTGAGCAAGATTTCCGGGATCAGCTTTTACTAATGCTACAGCGGGAATTGTCGGGGGCTGTGGTTGGGAATAAGTGGTGGGATTTTTTGAAATCTAAACTTAGGTCTTTTGCTACTGATTTTAGTCGACGACTCAATCTAGCAGGGTTAGCAGCGCAAAAATCTTGTGAGGAAAAGTTGATCAGGCCATTAAATTCCGTATTAGTGGGGACGTAGCCGTAGCTAAGGCGGAGCTGGCCTCCTTGCTTATCAAGAAGGATCAAGCTCTGGTAGTTAGGGCTAGGTTAAAAAGAATGTCTTGCGAGGCTACGAATATGGCCGCTTCATTGCGTGCAGAGGAAGCTCGTAGGGCATCTAGTCGGCATATCGCTAGCATCACATCCGGACAAGCGGACTGTGACTACAGACGTGGGCATTTGTGAGGCTTTCCGTGACTACTTTCATGAGTTGTTTACCAGAGAACCCGGTCTGAGTGCTGCTCAATTCGATGCCTATTTAGCCGACTTTCCCCGCCTCGAGGCGGCTGGGTGCGGGGGTCCCATTACAGAGTCTGAGATCTGGGATGCGTTGAAGCAGGTTGGCTTGGACAAGACTCCGGGATTAGATGGTCTTCCGTACGAAATGTACTTGAGGCAGTCGCCCGTCTTTGTCCACTTGCTGGCACTGATTTTCAACAACTGGATGAAGCAGGGGTCTATACCTCAACGATTCACCAGGGGTGTGATCAAGTTGCTTCGCAAGAGCAAAGACGGTGGGGATGGGGTAGATAATTATCGGCCTTTGACGATGTTAAATACAGAGTTGAAGATTTTAGCCAATGTCTTAGCCGGCCGCTTGCAGGCTGTCCTCTCTAGTCTGATTGGTCCTAAGCAGACTTGTGCTATGAAAGGCAGGACTATTCAGGACAACCTTCCTTTGGTACGCTTGAGGGTATGTATGCTCATTGGCCCCTTTTATTTCTGGCCCTATTTTTTTTCTTTCGTTTAATTCCCCATCCCTCCCATCGTTAGGTGGTTAGTGATATCAGTTCTCTGGTGGGTGCGGGGCGCCTTTCGTTTCGAATGTGTCTTTCGTATTTGTTGTTGTTTTTTAATGAGTGTGTGTTTGTAGTGAGTGCATGGCTTGTACGAATGTTTTAAGTTTTCTAAAGTCCCGCATTGATTTCGTCCAGTTAACTGATGTTTCTGCCACAGTTAGGGCTGTGGTGGTGGTGGTGAGGGGGTTACTATTAACAAAATGTTTGTTTAGTTTCTTCTATATAGTTTTGTATATATATGTAAATATTCATTGAGGTTTTTAGATTTTTAAATTGTTATTTTTATTCCCCTCCTCCCGCAGACAATGAATTGTAAATGTGGGGACTAGTTTAGGACTTCATAGAGTTTCTGAGTCATTATGGTGGTTGAGGTAAGAATGGTAAGTAAGAATGCGTTGTTTTGGTGAAAGGAATATTGTTTGCATATTGTTTGTCAGTGATTGTGACTAGCTAAGTTTAATCTTAAGACAGTTGATAACCGTCCTTTTCCCCATTTCCCCTTTTTGGCCTTGTGCCACATTTGTACAGTTTACGTACAATAAATATAGTGAGATTTCAACTGCCAAACGAATCCACGACAGTTGAAACCATGCGCCAACTTTCTCACTCACACACACTCACTCAAACTTTCAGAACTTGTTAAAAATGAATGAAATTATTTTAGAAATGTTTGTTTTTTTTAGAAATTCATGGTAATTTTTTTTTCATCTGTTACCCCCGCCCCACTTAATTTTATGAAAACTTGAAAATACCAAACTGTATTTGTTTTTATTAAATGCAGAAGACTTTCAAGACTATAAATCATCAAGTTTTTTTTATATAAATTGATGAACTGTTCTACCCAAACTTTAGCTCTGAATACAAAACCCAATTAAATTAAGACATTATTTAATTAAAAAAGCTTTTAATGGCTTTTCTGAATAATACATATTAAGGACATCTTTATCTGAAACCAAAATATTTTTTTGATGAAAAATGCATTTTTACAAGAATTGTTTTTTCTTTTTTATTTTAAATGCAAAATGTCAGAGTTGTTAAATATTTTAAAATTAAATTTGAAACCGTGTATCTCAGGAAATGCTCTTATTAAAAGATCTACTTTTTACAGATCTTAAATTTGAAAACTTATTACAATCTGCGAAACGTGTATTTTTACAATAATTTTTTATTGTACGAAAAAAAATGTACTAAAAACGCTGCCGGCGAAACTACTGAAGCACGATTCTGAAATAATGTCACGTGTGCTTGAGTCGTTTCTCCTGATAGCGTATCAAATTCTCTGGCTGAACGACCATCATCGTCGCATTAATTTTCTTTTTACATATTTCACTATATATTTTCTTTTCATTTTTTAAATATAATTTTTTTTTCTTTTTCAGTGAAAGATATACTGCAATTATTAATTATTTTTTTTTAGATTCAATTTTAGGGGCGGAAAGAGTGCGGGCTTTGGAGATATCTTCGTTAAAAAAAAGGTACCTAAAAGAAATCAGTAAATACTAGACTTTTGAAAGTATTTAATTTTTAAGAATTACTTTATCGTTAAATAAGCTGGTTCACTTAAAAATTAAAAATACTGTCACTTCTGACCTTCCGTCCGATAAATTGCCCTAACGTTAGTTGTCGATACATTGACGTAAACGTCAATTCACACCTCCAAAATCAATCATCACTGTTAGACATGCTTCTCTTATTTCCAACTAAATTCTTTCTACTAAAAAAATTGTTTCAAAGTTTTAAGTTTACTTGAAATTTTCTAATTTTCCTAAAATAACTTTTGAAAAAATTATAATTGAATTTTACAAGATTTTTAAACAGAGATATTTACTTTTGTTTACAAAACTGTCAATAATGGCTGACATGGTTGATTTTTACGTCAATTTTGATGACTCAAAAAAAACAAAACAAAAAAAACAAGATTTTTAGCTAAAATTTCGGACGTGCTAGAAAGGATTCAATTTTTTTTTAAATATTCAAAAAATACCTTGGTCTTTCCTGTCTTAATAACATAATAATAATAACAATAAAAAGTTGTTTAATCAAGTTTGGTTCCTTTTTTCATCAGGGTGTATGCTCTTTTTTAGCGAAGTTTGAACATAAAATTTTATTATAAAATTTCGCGAACAACCCCCCCCCAAAAAAAAAAAATTAAAAAGTACACACGAGATATTGAAAACTGAAAAGGGAGAGAGGAAACACCCCCCCCCCCAAATTACCAAAATGTTTTCTAATAAAATAACCTATTCATATTGAATCAATATACAATGGAATTTCATTCATTTTTTTTATAAGTACTGAAAATTTCGTTGCAGCATCGGATAATTCCCTGTTTTTTGTATTTTTTTTTTTTTGCAAATTCTTTAAAACAGAGGATAGCGATTTTGTGCTTTCATTTCTGGAAAAGAATGTATCCATTTTGGTTTTTGATGGTACCTAATAAATACCAATTTGACCACCGGATAATACGCAATTATCTCGATCACCAGGCAGGTCATCTTGTTTTTTCTTGTTTGTTTGTTTTTTGTCTGTAAGAAGACAAGAGTCATCGTAACTTCAAGCATTTTTTTGGACTTTGGTTATTCCAAGTACCTAAAAAAGTTTAAGGACTTTAAAAACAGTTTACAAATTTGAACAATAATACAAAACATAAACAAACTTTGTATTATTGTTCAATTTTTTTTTTATGGAATTGTTTCGACTTAAGAACACATTATACAACAAAAACAATTCAATAAATTTTTTTTCTGTGACATTTTCCTGTTTTTCTACGATGAAAAATCATCTGCACTTAATTTTTTAGTTTTTCACATCTTTAGATTTTGTATCTGCTTTTAAATTTATTGATAACTTTTTAAATTTCTATTTTCTAGTTAGTCTTCTTCTTTTAGTCTTAGGATTGAATGCCAAACAAAAAATTAATTATTAAAGAAGTCGATTTCGAAATAGGACGTATTCCTAAGAACTTTCTATAGGGTCTCTAAAATAATTAATTCATTAAATTACGCATAGTTTTTGTTTGTTTTTTAATTTGTAAAAAATCTACAATATCTGATGACTAAAAACAGAATTCTTAGCAACAAGGGACCTTTTGAAAGATTTGAAAATAAAATAATTTAGGCATATAATTTCAAATTAAAAATATATAGATATAAAAAAAGAAAAACATTTTTAGAAAGGTTTTTTAATTATTGGTTGTATAACTCCTTTCTTTTTGAACTTCAGAATTTCTCAGTAATTTTAAAAAATCACGCAATGTGTCTGTCCTTTTAAGAAAAAAAAGTGATTTCACTTCCTCTTTGTAACTTCAATTTGCAAACAAAATATTATTTACTCTTTTTATAATTATTAAATAAAATTAAATTTGCTTACCGCGATGTGCAAAAATCTGTTCTGTTTTTTTTTCCGCTTTTGTTGTCACAAAACAACAGCGTTACTAATTGGAAAAGTCGTTAAATTGAATCATCATGAAAGATGTTTCGACTTGAAGGCAAACTGCAACTCAGTATGATTTCTCATCGTCAGCATATTTGTTAATTAAAGATTTGACAGTTATCTTTTTAATCTTATCTTATCAACCCCTTCTAATCCTCCGCGCCCTTTGCTAAACTCAAGAAAAATGCTGTAGGTCTTCCAAGCTCTTCAAAGTTTTTTGTTTTGTTCTTTTACGGGGTAAAATTTTATTGATAGTCCCTTTTCTTTTCATTAATGAATGAAAAAAAATGTCATTGTGCAATATGATTGTTCGTAATGTCTGTTAATTAAAAATACAGAATTAATAAGAAGAATATCTCTATCAAAAGAATTATTTTTTTAATGCAGTAGAATAAATATTTTAATTTTATGACAAGAAAGAATTTTATATTATGATTTTTGCTAGCCAAAAACGAAAAAAAAAATAATGCAGTTAAGCGGCTTAAAAATAAAATAATTTTTTATGAAAATATTGAAAAGACAAAAAATTTACTAAGAACTCCAAAAGGACAGGAAATTATGGAGAACTATGATCCTCCACGCCGTTTTCGATTTATCGTTAATATAAGTTCAATCTCTTTCGTATTATTTGTTGTTCATGGAATTGTTGATTGCTTTTTTTTAAGGGTGGTCCGAAAAATTACACAGGACATATGGCACCGCATCATTTTGTTGTGCTACGAAAATGATGGTGTTCATACAGACCTTCTCGATGTGTGACAGCGGTAATAAAAAGGTGAATAAACTGAATCCGATACATGTGCTTTGTATTTACTTTTTATTAACTTGTTCTTCTATTATTACTTTTTTTTTTTTTTTTGGTAGCGGGTGACAAGATTTTCGGACCACGCTGTACTACGGCTAATGGTCACTTTGCAGATAAAAAAGAGATTTCATCAGTCATGTCAAATTTTTTATTTTCCAAATAACAAATAAATGTAGAATTTTATTTTTTGTTTTAATATTTTTAAATTCACCTTTTTTTGTTTTTCATCAAACAGGTTTTGTGTTTTTAATGTTATTGTCATTTTTTTTTTTCTTTTTGTTTTTATTTACTTATTTATAACGAATTTATTTGTTTTTATTTATTTTTTGACAGGGTAGATATTTGATTTGATTTGATTTCTTTAATAATGGCATATCAACATAGGTGGTGGTGTTTTATGTTGTAGTTTTGTTGAAGATTTTGGGATACAGTTTGTTGATTTCTTCAAGAAGTTGTAGGATAATGTAGAATCCTAATTCCACATCTTTACGAATTACTAAAATAGCAGCTTGTTCAATTTCTGTGCAAAAAGTGGATCACAGCAATGTTTTAGATCCAACTTCTGTTGTAGTAGTTAAGTCCCTTGTATAACTCGAAAGTAGAGAAGAGTTATTGCCCCTAGTTAGTTGGTGGCATTTCCTGTAATGGAGTTTCAAAAATAAAGAATGTGATTACTCAGCTCCTGCCTTATCCGTTCATTATCGCAGTCATCCTATCCGATAACCCCCCCCCACAACATCACATGGTGTCAGAAGTGGGATTACAAGGGCACACCTATACCAAAATGAAACGAATTGGAAATAATGAATAAGCCATGACATTTGTTTGTTTTTTTTCTCCTCAAGGATTTAAAAAAAAAAACGAACACGTGCATAGGCACCAAACATTAAGGTAAGATAATTATCTTTATACCAAAGCAATATGATTTAGTATGGCAGCTTCATCTCAAGTACCTCCACCAACAATAGATTGGTCCAGCACAAACTTTGCCAAATCAATGGACAGATTTATTCAGCAAGTCAGGCTCCATTTTGAAGGTCCCATGCATAATGTTGACGATGATGTCAAGCTTAGATATCTTATGTTGAGGTGTCGAGGGACAAGAAATAAGTGACACATTTGTTTTTCGGCATGAAGAAGAAAGGACCGTCGAAACATACATTAAATACTTTAGACAGTATGCGAACCCAAGGTCAAACTTTCGCGTGGCAAGACACGAACTGCTGCAGTGCAGACAAAATTCAGACGAATCGGCACACTCATTCTTGAAACGGCTTCGCCAAATAGCCAAACAACTGGTGGAAGACACCCTTATAGTCGATCTCTTCATATTCGGCATTTATCTAAAGTCAGCGCAGAAATCCTTAATTAAGGAAGGTAATGATCTGACTATAGCAAAAGTACTACGCATAGTAGAGACAGAGGAGGTGACTTGCAAGCAAGTTGAAGCTATACGCATCCCAGTAGAGGAGAGCAGTACGCATGCAATTCAGGCTAAGAATAATAAAAAGCCAACACTGTGTGGATATTGTGGCAAAGGACATCCTCGAGGAGAGTGCCCAGCAAAAGGAAAGTCATGCATGAGACATTTTGCAAAGACGGGAGATAAAAAACATGCAAGTAAAAGAGTGACGCAGGTCACGGTGGCACAAAGACAGGAGCATCCACACAGCGACACAAAATGAAAGTAATGCTAGTGGTTCGAGTGAAGATATATATTTCCACTCCATTCAGCAGTCACCATCAACCACTATAGAGGCATATGCCAAGTTAAAAATTGGCAACAGACAAGTGCAGATAGACGTCAATGCAAAGGTCGATACAGGTGCTATGAGCAACCTTTTTCCCAAGGAAGTATATAAAAAACTGCATGGAGTACCACTCAAAGCGACGGCAATACAGTTAATTGCTTTCAGTGGAACAACAATTGATCAAGAACCTGTCGGCTAGGGGTAAGATTCCGCAACAGATTTATTAGTGCAACATTCCATGTTGTAAATTCAAAAGAGCCAATATTGATAGGACTACAGACATCACGGGAGTTAGGGTTAGTGACCCTAAACTTAGCTGTAAAATCAGTCGCTACTGCTACAGAAAATCATCAGGTACAGACAAACGATGACCAAGCATCCCAGCAGAATACAAAACCAGTTCCAATGCCAAGATCAAGTTGGAAAGGAAATTTAAATGAAAGAAAGAAAATCATTCAGGAATTCCCTGATGTATTTGATTCTATTGGTTGTCTACCTGGTGAATATACCATTCATGTGGACCCAGAAGTACCACCAGTTGTACACCCACCTCGACGAATCCCGATAGCTCTAAAAGAGAAGTTAAAAATGGAATTGGACTCCTTAGTAGCCCAAGGCATAATATCCCCTGTGACAGAACCAACACCATGGTTGAATTCATTTGTTTGTGTAACCAAAACCAATGGTTCGGTCAGACTATGCCTAGACCCTCATGACTTAAACAAAGCAGTGCGCAGACCACATTACGTCACTCCAACATTTGAGGACATCACCGCTGAGCTAAATGGCGCAAGATGGTTCACAACTGTTGACATCAAATCTGGATACTGGCACCTAAACCTGGACGAGAATTCAAGAAGACTTACAACATTTATAACACCATATGGTAGATACATGTTCAACAGGTTTCCCATGGGAGTAAAATGCGCCCAAGATGAATTTCAGAGAGCCATGAAGAAGAATTTTGGTGACCTTAGAAACGTCCTTTCTATATGTGATGACATAATCGTATATGGATTCAAAGGAGATGGTAGTGATCATGATGAAGCACTGAAGCAACTAATGCTTAGGGCAAGAGAAAAAACTGTAAGTTCATCTCAGAGAAATTTGTGGTAAAGACATCTGAAATACCCTTTTTCGGTCATATCATCTCAAAACATGGTATCAAACCAGATCCTAAGAAAGTAGAGGCGATTATACAAATGCAACCACCCAAGGATGTAAAACAGCTCACCAGTTTTCTAGGATTGGTTAATTACCTAAACAAATTCTCACCACGACTTGCAACCTTGATTAAACCCCTTCGTGACTTGATATCTAAAAGAAATGATTTCACGTGGTCATCCCAGCAACAGAAAATATTTGAGGAAATCAAAGAAGAGATCGGAAGAAATACAACACTCCGATATTTTGACCCAAAGGAATCTATTGTGTTACAGGTGGATGCATCGACTGCAGGTTTAGGCGCAGCTCTGCTACAAAACGGGATGCCAGTGGCATTTGCAAGCAAGACACTGTCAGGCCCAGAAACTTGATACTCAAACATTGAGAGGGAAATGTTAGCCATCGTTTTTGGCTTGGAGAGATTTCACCATTATGTGTGGGGTCACAAAATAACCATCCACACAGATCATAAGCCATTAGAATCGATAGCGCTAAAGAATCTATCACAAGCATCTCCAAGACTTGCAAGAATGCTACTGAAAGTGGAAGGATATGACTTCACTGTGAAATATACCCCAGAAAAAACAGTACCAATTGCAAACTGCCTATCACGAGTATCACCTAGACCTACCAAGCACATTGAAGGAATTAACCTCAATGTCCACAGTACTACTTTAACTTTTCACCAACCAGAATGGAGACCATCTGAGTTGAGACGTTGCAAGACCCATTACTAAAAGAACTTGTGAATATGGTAATGTCCGGTTGGCCTACCAATCAAGCTGACTGCCCAAGATACCTCTTACCATTTTGGAACTTTAGAGATGAGATTGGGGTTCAAGATGGTATTTTGCTTAAGAGCAAAAAAATCATAATACCAGCCTCCCTGCAAAGAGGTATATTGGAAGAACTCCATGCATCATATCAAGGAGTTGAGAAAACCAGATTAAGAGATCGGTCAGTTTTATACTGGGTAGGGATGAATAAAGACATTGAGGATATAGTGCTTAATTGTCACACCTGCCAAAAGTATCAGGCAAGTATCCCTGCTGAATCGATGCACCAGCATGAGACCCCTACTTACCCTTGGCATTACGTCAGCACAGATTTATTCCCAATGGCTGGGAGGGAATATCTGCTTGTAGTGGACCAGTACAGCTGAAGTCCATTCATACGACGCCTCCACTCCACCTCATCAGCAGCCGTCATCAAAAATATAAAGGCAATATTTGAGGAACGAGGTGTACCGGAAATTCTATATTCGGACAACGGTCCACAGTTCACAAGCAAGGAATTTAAGGTCTTTTCCAGATCGTACAGCTTCCTACACAAGACATCATCTCCACATTACCTGAAATCTAACGGATTTGCCGAGAGGATGGTCAGAATATGCAAGGGAATACTACTGAAGGTACAAGAAACTGGACAAGACAGTTATCTAGCGATGATGGCATACAGAGCCACACCAATGTCTGCGAACATCAACTCTCCAGCAGAATTGCTCAATGGCCGACAAATACGGACACCACTAGTATCCAAGCAGCAACTCGGCAATGAGCAGACAAGAACAGCATTACAGCAGTACAACGAGAGATCAAAGAACTGTTATGACAAGCAGCATAACTGACAACACCCACCTCTACATGCGGGGCAGAAAGTCTATGTCCAGCATGAGAAAACAAAGCTATGGGAGCCCAGAATCATTCAGCGTTCTGCTGCAGCACCGAGATCCTACATAGTTGAGTCTAAAAGTGGTAACATCTGCCGAAGGAATAGGCAATTCATCAGACCAGCTAAAAGAAGCTCAATACTTGAAGATAGATCTGATCAACCACACACATCTGAAGAAATTGCATCACAAAGGGAACTGCATATCGGCAATGTCCCAACACCACACATACTTCAGAACAGGTCATCACCAGACCTTAGCCAGAGGAGGAGGTCTGAGGGCCAGGCCTCACCTACATGGATAAAGTAGCTGACCACTGAATCACACACCAGTGGATCCTGTAGATCTACCCCCGAGCCAAGAAGATCCCGAAGATGTATAAAGGCCCCACAGAGACTAGATCTATAAAGCTCCCCACGCTCTTAGACAAACAGACACTATATCCTTCCATTAACAAGGAAACATTTTTTTTTGTTAAGTAATTAAATGAGTTCACTCTCAGTTGAAGAAGGGAGATGTTGTAGTAGTTAAGTCCCTTGTATAACTCGGAAGTAGAGAAGAGTTATTGCCCTTAGTTGTTGGAATTTCCTGTAATGCTGTTTCAAAAATAAAGCATGTGATTACTCAGCTCTCGCCTTATCCATTCATTATCGCAGCCATCCTATCCGATAACCCCCACAACATAACAATTTCGCACATGTTTTTTTGAATATTCAAGTTCTAATTGGTCAACAAACATACAAGTGGGTGTTGCTATCCATCCACGCACAAGTTTTTTTCATCGCATGATCAAGTTAAAATTTTTTATCACCAATTACTCTGGAGCTTACCCAAGTAAGTAAATACAGAACACTAACTCATTTTGCCAGTGAGCATTGTGACTTCAAACTATTTGCTACACAAACCTATGTCACTTTATCTGAAGCTTTCAAAGTTATTTGTGAACATATAGCAAACTTCCAGAAATTTCACTCACTCATCAATCCATTCAACCAGCTGCTAGTGAATAAACATTGCAATTTTATTCAAACAAAGCAAAGAAATTTTCGACAACAAAATCATCTTCCGAACTTTCAAACATTCCAACTTCAAGTCTCATCAAGAGCAGTCAAAAGAAGACAACTTTATTCAAACTAAATTTACACAAATTTAATGTGAATTTATTATTTGACACAAACTGTTTAATTTTCTTATCAACAGTTTATTACTACATCACCTACTTTATGAAACTTTCATTACAAATTTTGCAACACTCAGTTAATCTCTCAGTTAAACTCACAAGCAACATTCACACGCACACACACACAGAGAGAGAGAGAGAGAGAGAGAGAGAGAGAGAGAGAGAGAGAGAGAGTTAAACATTAATCAAACTAACAAACAATACAAGATTTCAATCAAAAATCTACGCTTATTACAATACATATCATTGTAATCTTCAAACAATATAAATGAAAATTGTTATTCAATATAAATGCTTTTGTCTTTTCTCAGTATTGTTCTATGCTTTTCTGTTTATTTTCATTGAAGTATAAATGTGTTGAGGATACATGTCTTTGAACATGCAGCCCAAATTTATTCTTTCATCTATAAGACGCGACATAGCAAGTCTTCCACAATGTCACAAAAGTGTTCTTTCGTGCTGTTTGGTTCGTTGGATGATTTTGCTTAGCGACATGTCAACTTCTAATGTCAAAATTAAATATTTTGAACACAATTTCATGGCTTCAACTAAATATATTTTGAATGCCATTCTGTGCCTTCAACTAAATATATTTTGAATGCCATTCTGTGCCTTCAACTAAATATATTTTGAATGCCATTCTGTGCCTTCAACTAAATATATTTTGAATGCCATTCTGTGCCTTCAACTAAATATATTTTGAATGCCAATCTGTGCCTTCAACTAAATATATTTTGAATGCCATTCTGTGCCTTCAACTAAATATATTTTGAATGCCATTCTGTGCCTTCAACTAAATATATTTTGAATGCCATTCTGTGCCTTCAACTAAATATATTTTGAATGCCAATCTGTGCCTTCAACTAAATATATTTTGAATGCCATTCTGTGCCTTCAACTAAATATATTTTGAATGCCATTCTGTGCCTTCAACTAAATATATTTTGAATGCCAATCTGTGCCTTCAACTAAATATATTTTGAATGCCATTCTGTGCCTTCAACTAAATATATTTTGAATGCCATTCTGTGCCTTCAACTAAATATATTTTGAATGCCATTCTGTGCCTTCAACTAAATATATTTTGAATGCCATTCTGTGCCTTCAACTAAATATATTTTGAATGCCATTCTGTGCCTTCAACTAAATATATTTTGAATGCCATTCTGTGCCTTCAGCTTCACTAAAATGTATTGTTACTAATTCTTTTTATATAAAAATGTATTGCTGGTGTTTTTAACAATGTATTTTTATACTTTCATAGGGTTTTTATTTTTGTTTGGGGGTTCACTATTAGCCAATGGCTGGGACCCTAACAGTTGCTACCACCCCAGGTCAGGGTGGACCTGGGAACAACAGCCATTACAAAGGTGGTACCATGCTCCTTGAAACCTACAATCTCCGAATGTACTCATACCCAGGACTGGTGGTGATGATGATGATAATAATAATAATGGTGATGGTGGTGGTGGTGGTGGTGGTAATGATGATGATGATGATGATGATGATGGTGGTGGTGGTGGTAATGATGATGATGATGATGATGTTGCAGGGGAAAAAATAATGATGGTGGCAATAATAGTGATGGTGTCTGCAGTAATGAAAGGGAAAAGGCCCAAAGTAGGAAAGTAACTGCCGTTCAACAAAGCCATAAAGACAAATACTGTCTTTACCTTTATAGGTTTAATTGATTAGCACTTTTGCTGATGACAAGTTACTCCATAAATTATTTAACAAAAACAATTTAAAGGTTAGTCACAGATGGACAAGAGTGTTAAAGCACATAACACTAATATAATGGCAGCCAATAATGAACTGGCCATCATCAACAGGGAGGGAAACTACTGTAATAAACAATAGTGTCCACTCAAAGGAGCATGTCTAACAAAAACTTACCACCATCATTAATATTATTATTTTATTATATAATATAAGCTGCAGGAGGACTATACAATGGGTATTATATTGTTTTTGTTTTACCGCCTAATGATTGTGTAAGGGTAACATTAACCACCATTATGTCCACATGAAACTTTTAGTCATGGATAACAGTAAAATATAACCACAGTTTTTCCATATATATTTTATATATATGTACGATTTTAAATCTATAAACTTTATATATGAAATCTACTGTCAAATGATTGGTGACTAAACCAGCACCCATCAATTTATTATTACAGTTTGTCAACAATCCTGTAGGATGAAAAATAAGACCTATCAAAAAGCAGAAGAATTATTGATGAGCACACAGCCAACTCACTAGAGGTTGTGTTTTGATAAAATTACTGTTGAGAAGACAACAGGAAACCACTCTACTATCATGCCCAAGAACATTATGTGTGTTTTTTATATTATATATGATGAGATGAACACCCTCAGCCATGGTGAAGGCACTTCATCTACTCAGCCATGGTAAAGGCACTTCATCTACTCAGCCATGGTAAAGGCACTTCATCTACTCAGCCATGGTAAAAGCACTTCATCTGCTATAAAACCAAATGTGCTCTGTCTACCTTATAAGATTGATGACTGCCAACATTGTTGTTTATGGTTGTAAGATCAGAGTGATATCAGTTTATGCCCCAACTGAAAAAAGTGTTTCAGAAAAAAGAGAATTTCTGCACAAGATTAAGTAAACTTTGTATATTAGAAAAAAAACAGAAAACTATACATAAATGAAGATTTTAATGCTACTTCAAGTATTTTTAAACACCGCTGCTTCTTTGATGATGAGAAGACATTGTGGAGAAGGGCCAGGTGTTCTTAGTAATATTTAATATAAACTTTGGAATAAACAAACAGAATCAAAGATATAAACAAATAATATGTATTTATTTACTTGACTTCAGTCGGAGCAAATCTTTTGTAATACAGGGTAATGAAAATTCATTCGGCTAGGTATTTGATAGTTTACAAGTCAGACTTTAGTAGCAGTTGGCTGCTGTTGGGGGTTTGATTACTTTGGAAATAGATGCAGTGTCAATCTGCCATGTATTCTCAGCCCCCAGAAGTGCAGAAAAATATTTTAGGAAGATAACCGCTTAGTTTTTTCATGTGACATGCTTAGATTGGTGACCTCTGCAATCACAAAGATCCATTGGGACACTCTTCTTAAGCAGGGTATCTTCACTTCTATGGTAGTTTGGCCATGGCAGCTTATTTTCTCACTAATGGCAGTCAAAGAGATAGTCAAAATTTAAGAGAATTTATTAATACTTGCGCATTGTTTTTTTTTGTTTTGTTGTTTCTATTTACACCATGGTTTACATGTTCTGGCCTATTCTGAATAGTAGAGTTGAATGAAAAGAGACCCACATGTAGTGACATGTATTTTTTGCTTTTTAATGGTATCGTAGACTGGGGAAAAAATATTCAGACATTGATAGTAGGATTGCTCAGTGTGATTACTTTAGAAATATGCAATCTGCATCAATCTGCAGAAGGGCAGAAAAATGTCTTATCCAGATGGCCGCTTAATTTTTTCATGCAACACACTTGGCTGATTTCTCTGGCATTCCCTTCCCTGCCTCTGCCTCTTGGCTGTCTGTTTATATCCACTTAAGAAAGGGCTCCAGACTCTACTGGTGCAATGCTTGGTTTTGGCTAACATTAAAAGTCTCTTTGTTTTTGTTTTTTTTGATTGGCCAAAATTCTTTTATTTTTTGGCATTCCATTTTTTTCAATTTTTTCCTATACTGGATGTTATGCATGGAGCCTTTCTTATTTTGGCAGATTTCTAGTCACAATAACTAGACCCATGGACCAGCAAGTGTCTACTGTTTTGCACCCATGTTCAATTTTTTCTTCTTCCACTTTTTTAATTGAGATAGAAATGTATATATATATATAGAAAGAGAGAGAGAGAAAGAGAGAGAGAAAGAGATATAGGTTTTAAAGGAAAGCAAATGCATTATTTTAATTCTTTTCTTTTTTTATATATATTTTCATATTTTATTTTTTATCTAGGGTCACCACATCATTCTTTGAAATGGAAGCACTAAACAGCAATGGAGAACTCTAGTTAAATTTTTGTTACTCAAAAAGATATTTCATTCTTAACATATGGCATAATCCAGATAATGTGACAAAAAAGATTATTGACTTCAACATTTCAAACTCTTGGATTAGGCAATTTGTGATAGATATGCAACTCCTACTTGGAATTTGGTCACAAATTTCTTGTAACTAAACTGACTACACCAGCCAACAAAATAACTTGCTTCCCCTCACATAAATCACAAAAACACTGAGGTATAACTTCCAAGCCCTTAAAAATAAAAGGTTAAATTGAGAATTCAGTAATAAACAAGAGTCCAATGAAAAATCACAATAACATAAAGCATTCATAATCAACAGAGAAGAAATGTCCTAATCTCAAAACATTGAATCCCATTTCAGCCTTGACTACACTAAAAAGTAAAGGTGCCTGTAGAAATTGAACATATACCAATATGCATCTAATAATTACAACGTCTGTCTCTCCAAAGATAAATAATAAGGAACCTATTGATGAAGAACTTAAGAAAGCTATTAAAAACTAAGGAAGCATCACTCAACACTAGAGTTAGTCGGGTTGGCAATTTCTGTTTCGGTATCAGTTTCCAGGTTTTTCCCTTGATACCACAGTTTTTGATTCGGTTTTTCGGTTTTTCCTTTAGTATTTTCACTTTCTAAGAAAGCCGTTCATTTTCTTGTGTAATGATAGCCATTCCAGTTGATAAATTTGCAACTCTTGTATATTTCTGGTCCAATCTTAAAAATATTCATATGACTGGAAAGAAAATGAAATAATCTTTCTAAATATGTAATTTGTATGTGCTTTTATTCTTTGAAATATATTTTTACAGCGATTTAAAACAGTATTTTACTTCGAACAGCCGAAAATGCGAAAAATATGATTTTTCTTTCTTTTTCTTTTTTTGAGACTAAATTTTACACGTTACTTTGTTTCGCGGCAGCAAAATCAATGTGACCAATCTTTCTTTATGAATATTCTTGAAATTGTACACTCAATCTTCTAATTTAAAAGACACCTCAAGCTACAAGCAAGATGTTTTTATTTCTTCTCTGACCCGTGAAAGCAAAAATAAAATCCTTCAAAAATTATAAAGTAAGCAGCAAAAAAAAAAAAGAAAAAGATTAAAACCGATAGTATGTGTGGTAAAAGAACTTTCAAATTATTGAAACTACTGTCTTGTCGCGTAAAATAAACGCCCCGTATACTTTTCAACTTTCGAGTGTTGTTTTTTGAAACGTCTGTCATTGTGGAAGTAAAGTAAACTGATGCTTAAGGGGTCAATATTTGGTTTTAAAGGGTAATAAAAATTTATAGACATGCGTTTAAAGACTACTGGAATTGAAAACCGCAAATCAGGGTGGGTAATAATTGTTCACCTAAAAGTCAGTTTTTAGGCTTTAAAAGGTAATTTAGTCATAGGATTTGTTATAGACAAGCGTATGGTTGCAAGACAGAAATACGACAACAGCAGAAATAGATTTACGTGATTTATTTCAATAGGAACGTGTGGTTTGGGGACTTTGTGGTATAGTTCATAAGCCTGCCTGATTCCCCCTCTCACCTTCATTTGGCCGACCATCGTCGCTGACCCAAGAAGCAGCCAAGCCTAGCAGCAGCAACCACCAACTTCGCCACAACGCTGCTACCATTAAACATTGTACGCCAATTTTATCCACGCATCCCAAACAAACAACCTCATCTTTCAAGCAAAACTACGACCAGGCCAGCAAACAGGTTGACGGGACGACAAACCCAACTCTACGTGGAGCATTGAAAAAAAGAGCAAACGCTGAACACTACCGACGTTTCTTCCAGGACGTGCCCCGACTCTGACCCACTAGAGAAATGCACAGCACCCGGACGACAACAAGCACATTTCGTTGAATCACGCATCGCAACCACACTCAGACACATTTTCTTTTCAGTGCACAAGAAAAATTTTCAAAACTTTTTACATAATAAAAGTTTGCTTTCTACAACTTTTATTCTGAAAGGAGGTATGTCGGAATTAGCTCCTCCTCAGTTCATTAATCCTTCAACAGGGCTCTCTCTCCCCTGAGTATAAATACTGGCTGACCCTTCTCTCTCTCTCTCTCTCTCTCTCTCTATTTTTCGACTTAGGCCTTGGGCCGCTACCTCGCGAGGAGGCGAGGTAAAATCTCTCTCTTTTTCACTTAGGCCAATATGTGACCTCTCTCAGATACAGCGTTTCCCAAATTCTGGGAACACGCTAAGAACAATACACGTACGTACGAACACTCACAACACACACATATAATTTCTCCATACAAACCCCATGTAACAGTCCATGTCTTTGTTTGACTTGTTTTGTTATTAATATATATTTGTTTACCCATGTATATCGGTCTTGTTTGTTTTCTTTGTCTTCTTTGGACTTAATTAAAGTCCGACATTCTAATGTAGCTGGACCCGCCAGCAGGAAAGTTTAAGCTTCTGATATCTCTTCACATCTTCACCCCCACGGTCCACTACACATTTTTATAATGCGAGTAGCAATTTTGTTCTTTACACATTTTATAGCTGAAATTAAAAACTATTTTATAATCATTTTATAATCTTAAGACTTAAGTGTATTCGCTAGATAAAACCATAAAGATATTTGTAAAAATAAAATGAATTAATTTTCCTTGTTTAGAAGAATTTTATAGGCAGAACACCCACCGAACACTAGTGGATAAAAAAGAGTAAATCTTACTTTGGGTTTAAAACAAAATGACTTGCATTTTTTAAAATATACACATTTTAAAACAGAGATTAAAACTTACTTTATTTTTTTAATATCTAATTTTAGGTGTATTCGCTAAATAAAACATAATTTTGTAGAAAACAAACAATTTTTAGACTAGAGACTCGCATATCTGGAAATATAATTTTAAAAGTGAAATTAAGAACTATTTTAATTATTCTCTTAATAATTTAGGTGCATTCCGTAGATAAAAAACAAATTTATTAATTAAAAAACATCATCATTAATTTTTCTTGTTTACAACAACTTATTTCATAATTGGTGTATTGACTTACTAGAAAACAATTACAAAAAATCCGACTTCATGACATTTTAAGACGAAACTAGCAACTAATTTTTTATTTTTGCTTGCTATTTTATTGTTAACTTAATTTTATCACAAAAGTTTTGTTTTTTTAAACTAAAACAAATAGATTTTCATTTTTCAGGCATCATATCATATTTCCTTCTTTTCTGTTTGAAAACATGATTTCCAAGTGTCATTCTGACGTATTTCCTTTTTTTCTTCTTCATTTCTTTTGTAAACAAATTTCACATTTATTTCCTAAAACTATTCAATTAAATGTTCTTAACATATTTTTATTCAATCTTTTTCTCTTACAATGGTATAAATGTTGATAAAATGTAATTTTATTAACATCTGAATGACTTTTTCAATAGTGTTTCTTTGGACTTAGTCACTCAGTAGTGATATAGCACTTAAAAACCAAACGATTTCAGTTTCGTAAAAGATTTTGATGCAGTTTCATTGTGTGAAGATAAAACCGGAAAAAAAAAAAATACTGAACACTGAGGCTGAATTTTTGAAAATAGCTTACTTTCTCCCTGAATTTAATATCAAGTTTCTCTATTTTATGAAAGAAATCAGAAATGCATCTCCAAAAAGTGAGGTTTTGTCACATACATTAACAAAACAGAAAGCTAGCTCTCAAGACCCTCACATATACAAAGGGATCTCAACTGGATCTATTATGGTAAAAGTGTTAATGAACATAACTAGGCTCTCATTGTTTTATGAAAGTCAAGTCCTCACAACTCAGTTTGATTTTAGTTCTGGTAAAGGATGCAATTATGGTATATATGTCATTAAACAACTCCAAGAAATTGCTTACTTCTCTAACAGGAAATCGTATATTTGCTATGTTGACCTCACAGCACGGCAAATGGCCACATCAATAGAGTCTTCCTCTCATCATCCATTAGGAACCACATTCCAAGTTCTGATTCCATTGAATGCATCAATAATGGACTATATCAGTATACAAAATCATGTATGTCTGATGAGGACCCCAAAACGAAAACATTTCAAACATAATCAGAAATATGACACATCAGAAAGGAATCCAAGCCTATTTAATCTTTTCCTAGACTATGCTTTATATATCTACAAACACAGATGTGGAGAGTTGGGGATTGATTAAGTATTACATACCACACACCAAAGAATCTACCAATAGAAGACAGCAATCCTGCTTTCCCTCCCAATGCCAATGTATTGATGATGAGTAGTGAGGATATGCTTATAACATCGGTATTCATAGTTGGGTAAGAACGGTCTTGGACAGAAAATCAATATCCTCCGACAAGTGTTCCAAGGAATAGGACTCAAGATAAACTATGATTAGGAATTGGAATGAAAGTAGTGATGGCGCATACCTTGAATCCATCATAAAAATTCAGGACATGGAATTACTAAATACTAATCACTTCAAATACTTTGGCTTATAGATCAGTTCTAACAAATTTAGTATAGATGAAAAGGAAATTAAACAGAGAATAAGCTACCAAGAGATAGTTTTGTCCAACACCGCAAATTGCTACAAGGCCAAAACATCAACCTGAATCCCTGAGTCATATTCTCAAATAGCCTCGTCAAATCAAGATTTTCGTATGGATGCCATGCATGATTCCAAACCCATTCAGAAATATCTAAACTATCCCCTGTATACAACCGCTTCATAAGATCAATGATCAAAAAAGCCTTGGTTTCAGACATTGTGGACTGGTGCTACAGATTCACAAGAAAGGGCTGTAACAGAAACCATATCACTTGAGGACTACCAACAGAAGATTTCTTGAAGGCTAGTGATAATCAGAACCACCATTCAAGAGTGGAAATGGAGATGTATGAAGTGGTATCCAGTTGTTGGGAGATGGATCAATTAACTGGAGAATGGTTCTGATGTTAAAAGACTTGCAACTGCTGGTAATCCCAGTTAGAAAACATCACTGAAAATCATCCCATCATCAGAAAATCATATTTTGCAAACTAATATATATATGCATGTATGTATATAACCCTATACCTGATGATTGTCTAGTGCATGAAACTTAAAGTCGTACTCTTAGTGTGACGTAGTATAAATATATATCAAATATGTGGTGCAGTTCAATTTATATTACATGAATCATTCATACAAAAAGCAAATTTAAGAGAGTGCGTTTTTTTTACTAATATGGTTATACAACTTGAATTTATTAAAAACAGGGACCATAACATTCATCTAGAGGGTTGTGGGTTAATGTAATTTTAATAAAAAAATTTTGCGAAGATGTTTCTCGCCATTTATATCATTAACTTCACTAATCTGCTTTTTGTATGAATGATTCATGTAATATAAATTGAACTGCACCTCATATTTGATTGAAAAAGAACTGATCTGATTTGCAAATCTTCGGGATAATAGCTGCGACATTGCTCTATTTATTGAACAATTTAGTTCATGCCACATCGACTGAAAAAAACTACTACAACAAAAGAATTCTCCAATTACCATATTAGTAAAAAAACGCACTCTCTTTAATTTTCAAAACATTCAACGTTAGCGTTGCGACCGCACGCTCCAAAATTTCTTACCGTTAACAATAACACATTTCTAAAAAAACATATTTCGATTCACATCTAATCTTTCATGTCCCGTTATTACCTGGATGTTCAAAAAAAAAACAAATCAATTTCCATGCCTGATGATGTCTGTATGAACAGATGAAAGTACTAACAAAAAGAGACCTTATGCAGCTTGAATTTATTAAAAATGGGGATCATAACATTCATCTAGAGGTTTGTGGGTTAATGTAATTTTAATAAATTTGTTTGCGAAGATGTTTCTCGCCATTTATATCATTAACTTCACTAATCTGCTTTTTGTATGAATGATTCATGTAATATATATATATTGGGTATATCAAAAATACTTTTAAAAACTTTATGGTGGGTTCCTCACACCAAAACATGAATAAAAGTCCTTATAAAAATTTATTAAGTTTAAAGAAAGTTTATGGCAGATGGCGCTGTGTTGCCATATAGACCTGGTTACATTTGTCATTTATGTACATTTGTGGCTAATATGTTTTCAACATGTAATGTGTGTAGTACTGAGTTAACTGAGAAGTGTTCTGTTTAACAATGGCAGGATATTCCAATCGCGAGTAGGCAGATATGATTTTTACATAGAGCTGCACAATGCTGCATGAGGTTGTGTTTCCAGACCGAAGGTAGCTGAGTCATCCAACCTTTGCTGCTGTTTATCATTGTATTGCTGAGACAGGATCCATGGCATCACAAACTATGGATCGAGGAAAACTGAGATCCATTTGTAGCTCTGGCCACAAAGAACACATTTTACAGGCTAACAGAGATGATCCACGTATCAGCACACGTCAAGTGGCCCTAGCATGTCATACATCTCATAGTACCACATGGAGGGTACTTCAAAAGCAGCTCCTGTATCTGTATCATTTGAAATATGTGCAGGGTCTTTCACCCGCTGATCACTCTCCACAGGAGAACTTTTGCTGATTGTTTATTGCACAAACTGCCAATCTGTTGTTTGTCTCTTCATTCTTGCTTATCGATGAGACAACATTTGGAAGAAATGGAATAACTAATTTACACAACCAACATTTACGAATGGATTGGAATCCCCATGGTACAATACAGGCTAGACACCAACATCAGTTTACAATTAATGTATGGGCTAGAATTGTAGGTGACTGTCTGGTAGGTTCATATGTTTTCTCAGCACATATCATAGCAGCTGTCTACATTTTGAACACACTTCCAGACCTGCTAGAGGATGTACTCCTGCTAATACTAAGATGCATGTGGTTCAAGCATGATGAGGCTCCATCATATTTTAGTTACATTGTGCACGATGCACTGACTGACAGCTACCATGAGAGATGGATAGGTAGGAGAGAACTGGTTCCATGGCCTACACATTCCCCCAACCTCAATCCTTTGGCTTTTTATCTGAGGATCCACCTAAAACAATATGGGAAAATTAGCAACTCTCCATATAAGTCATAGCAGATGAATAAAAGACAAGACAATTGAACAGTTTAAAAAGCATACTTTATATCATTAATACATTATACACTGAGAATGAGAAGAGAGAATTGCTAAACATATTCCTTTAGCAGTTAATGTCATGGCATCAGAGACTAAGTCCAATTACATGTATCTGTTTGAAATTGATTGAAACACTTATCTGATCTTAATTATATTCTTCTTCCAATACTGCTTGTCTTTGCATTATTCAGGTTTACTCATGGACAGCATTACCTGTTCTTGGAATAGGCTAAAACACATGTATTCACATCTGTGGTCTTGAAGTCTCTCAGCTTTGGTGACCAAAATCCTTTTGGCACCTAAATTTGGGTCTTACCCGTTGTTATTAGATAAATGGACTCATCTCCCTAGCAGGAGATCTTATCGACAATTGATTTATGCAACAAACATTAATAATGTAGAGATGCTTCATCAACGTGTCATGGGGGCCTGCAAAATCATTCAACACTAAGTGGGAGTATTTGAAAGGATCTGCCAGTCAATCATCCGACAGGTACATGTGTGTGTAGAAGTAAGTGGAGGACATTTTGAACATTTGTTATGAGTTGCTGTGTTGAGGTAAAATGATGGCCTTTTGGATATACGTTTATATGGACATTGTACCTTGTTTTAGTGTGAGGAATCTGCTACTAAGGTTTGTAAAAGTATTTTTAGATTGTATTTTGGATTGTACATTTAACAGCGTCTACCGTAAACTTAATAACATAAAAACAAAGGATGTGCAGACATATGTTTATATGAACTTTTGTCTTTGTTTTGGTGTGGGGAACCTTCCCCCAAAGTTTGTAAAAATAGTTTTGATACACACTGTAAATACAGGGTGTAATGGATACATCATCTAAATTACGCAAAAATGAAAGTAACACTGACATCTCATTTAACAGATATATTTACTAAAATTACACAAAAATATCTTGAAATACCCTCCAGATGACTTCAGAATCTCCTGCATCTCTTTTGGACAGTCTCCTTGTTTAAGTTGGTGAATGCTACCATAATCCTTGCCTTCAGTTTATCTTTGATGTTACAAGGAGTTTTGTTGGTCTCTTGCTCAACTGCACCTCACACATAATAATCAAGGGGTTGCAGTCTGCGGAGTTAGGTGACCAGATGTAAAGGGCAATGTGGTTGCAGAAATTCTCTGACAGCCATGACTGGTCATCTTTATTGCCATATTCACAATATTTCAGCTGTTGTATGTTCCAACCTTCTTCAGTTGATTGGAATTTCGAACTGAACCTTTATTTCTTTGACTGGGGTAGATTGTTCTAGTTCCACGTGCCATGCCTCTATCAGATGTCTCAGTTATTTCCCTTTAACTTAACTCTCCAAGTTTTTGTTCACCACTTTCATCCATTGGGCCACTGAGTCCTCAAGAATGCATGGTCCAGTGGATAAAAGTGTTGGTTGGATCAAGTGACTTGACCCAAAGAGTTGGGTGCTGCAGTAGTGAACAAAAACTTGGAGAGTTGAGTTAAAGGGAAATAACTGAGACATTCGGAAGAACAATCTACTCTGGTGGAAGAAATAAGTTGTTCAGCTCAAAATTCCAGTCGCCTGAAGAAGGTGGAAGGATACAACAGCCAAAATGTTGTGAATATGACAATAAAGATGAGGGCAACAGTCCAAATAATGTAAATAATTACAATACCTCATCACAGAAACATAGACAGATAGCCATGACTGGGTTCACCTGCTTGAATGGCATGGTGCAGAGTCCTGTTGCCAGACATGGGGTCTTCCAGCAGCCACCCAGGGCAGCCCTACCACCTCAAGTCACTTGACGTAGGCCTCCACGTTGAGTCTGAAGCCCTGTGGAAAGATGAATGGAGGCATAACATAAAGGCTTTAGAACTAAGCAAACATAAAGAAAATTTAGACAATTGATTTTCACAAGTTTCGACAACTTAAATAAATACATAAAAAACAACTTTTTTTAAATAATTACATAAAAACAACTTATTTTCGACAACTTAAATACATAAAAAACATCATCTACTCAAATATGAGTATCCATTTAAAAAATAATGTTTAAACAAATAAATTAAAAAACCTGTTGGATTTAAATCCATTTCATAAAAAAAATGTCTTTGTTTATGTTAGGATACAAAACAGAGCCTTATTGCAAAGGGACTTATTGCAAAGCTGCATGATAAACAACATTTTTGGTTTTCCCATTTGGGGTCAGTACAAATAGCTTGTTTCCATTCCTAACCCTTGAACAACCAACATAGAGCTGGTCGTGAGAAAAGCAGGGTTCCATCAGATGAAGTTCGGTTACTTTCAATGATTGTCCTTTGGCCTTATCGATTGACATTATATAGCTCACAGGAAACTGAAGTCTTTTGAACTCGGAAGAAAGATCTGGAGAAATTAAGGGGATTCTTGGAATTAAAAATCTTTCCTCCTTGCCTGGAACAGTAAGGATCTCTATTTCCATAAGATGAGGAAGCATCTTCTTGACAATTCACCTTTCTACAAAGCTTTGGAGGATCCAGATTTCTCAATCATATAACTGGCAACATTTCCTTTACTTCCAGCTCGTGTGGTGGCATTCCAGGATGATTCAATGAGTTAAGGAACTCTTTTGGATGATTCACTACCTGCTCTTGTTCAACTACAGTGTCAATGGAAAGTACTTTATGCTTTATTTTGGAATTTCTTAGAGAAGTTTTCAGTACAGTTTGATTCTTGGGAACTAATATGGCGATCACACACAGCTAGTTTGAATCTATGAAAAGGTGTTTAATGTTTGGATAAACATTGTTAAGCAAGTCTTGAATACTTGAGAATGAAACTCCACAAACATATGGAAGTGAAATATCTCCATTTTGGTCCATTTTGATGGTTATAATGCTAAACTGAAACAACAAAGCATCAAATATTCCAGCTTCAAGGTCGCCTATGATTCTAATTCATGTTTGTTTTCAGGGTGAGTTGTTGAACATGGTTTCAGATGTGAGAAATTTTCAGACAGTAGTGTCCCTTTAATTGAAAAAGTGTGATACACACAGATATTTTCAGATTTATTATATAGAAGATAAAAAAAGTTGAGACAAATGAAAGGTAGTGAGTTGTGTCCCTTTAATTGAAAAACCTAACAGACATTTTTCATTTAATATATATATATATATATATATATATATATATATATATATATATAAACACATTCATATAAATACATACATATATATATAAACATACACATATGCATACATATATATATATAAATATACATAGGTACATATATATACATATACATATATACATATATATGTATACATATATATATATATATATATATATATATATATATATACAAATATACCTATATATATATATATATATACATACATATGGATATATACATAGGTATATATATATGTATGTGTGTGTGCATACATATACATACGTATATATATATGCATATATATATACATATACGTACATATATATACATATATATATATATATATATACAAACGTATATATATATAAATACATATATATATATACATGTGTATATATATACATATATATATGCATACATATATATACATATATACATTATATATATATGTGTATACATAAGTATATATATACATATACATCCATATACATCCAAATATATATATATATATATATACACAGATATATAAATACATGTACATATGTATATATATATATATATATATATATATATATATATATATATATATATATATATATATATATATACATATAC
>OZ038498.1:82522517-82697517 GCA_964036315.1 Acanthosepion esculentum
TAGACAACAGTGATATGCCACGATAATTTCCACAGTCATTCCTGTCGCCCCTTTCCTTGTACAAAACAACCATGACAGCATCTTTACAGTTCTCCGGAACACTGTTATTGCTCCAGACATCTAGCAACAACAAATGAAGCCGATGCAAAAGACTTTCTCCTCTGTGCTTAAAAATCTCAGCATGCAGCCCATCCTATCTATTCCAGGTGACTTTCCACCATTAAGCTTTCTAACAACACTTTCAACCTCCTCAAATGTTGGAGACTCCGTAAGAAATTCTTTAACAGGCTTTTAAGGTATAGATCTGCTAAGCTCTTTGTCAACCTCTGAGTGCCTATTGAGAAGCTCGTGAAAATGTTCACGACATCTCAACAGAATATCATTGGGATGTCGAAGAAGTTTTTTGCCATCCTAAGTCCTTAGAGGAGCAACAGGTGAAGTAGAAGACCCGTAAACTTCACAAAGTAGATTGTACATGGCCTTACTATCCTTCACATCCAACGCAAGCCGTATTTTATCAGCTTTGTCACTTCATTTGTTCTTCATCGCGCGCAAATTTCGCTGCACACCAACTTTTACTGTCTTTAACTTGACCTCAATTTCTTTCTTCTGATCACCAGGTAAATCACTATGAAGTAATGCAGAGTGGAGTTTATTTTTCTCTTCCAAGAGATTTTCTATGTGCTTGTCATTCTGATCAAACCAATCTTTTTATCAGTAAATCCAACACCATCATCACATGCCTCGTAAACTGCCTCCTTGAAAGAAGTCCAGTTATTTTCACTTACTAAAGCATCCATCTTATCGACTATATTCTGTCTAACCTCAGAAACTTGCAGACAACTAACATTCAGCCTCTGTGGAAGTGATACCCTTTCCGCCTTCCCTTGTTACGGACAACACACTCTTGCTCTTACGAGACGATGGTCAGAGCCACATTCAGCCCCATGCATCAAACGCACAGTACATAGATCCTGTACATCACAGTGCCTCACAAGAACATAGCCAATCATGTGCCACTGTTTTGATCCAGGATGCATCCATGTTGTCTTATATTTGTTCTTTCGTTGAAACATTGTGCTCGAAATGAACAGGTTTAATTCCGTTCACATTTGCAACAACAACAGACCATTGCTGCTGCATTTTCCAACCCCATGTTTACCAAGAACCTTCCATGTCTCACAGTCGCAATCCACCCGTGCATTAAAATCTCCAAGAATGAAAATTTTGTCTGCTATAGCTACTGTCATAACAAGAGACTTTAGTTCGTCATAAAAAGCTTCCTTTGCTTCATCTGGGCAGACCATGTTTGGTGCATAAACACCAATGAAGGTTGCATATCTTCCACATACTAGAGGAACTCTCATAGTGAGCATTCTATCATTGACACCTGTCGGAAACTCTTCCAACTGACTAGTTATTGATGTCCTAACAGCAAAAGCAACACCTGATTCTTTCTTTACCTCATTCATTCCGCTCCAGAAAAACGTATAGACCCCAGATTTCTCCATGAAATGACCCTCTCCAAGAAATCTAGTTTCCGAAAGGGCCACAACATCCATATCATATCTTTGAAGCTCCTTAGCCACTAGTACAGATCTTCTTTCAGGTCACTGTACATTTACTTCGACGTAAAAAGTAAAGTACGCACATTCCAGCAAACAAAATTGAGTGGTTTGCACATGATGACAACCGGGTCCACATCTCGTTCCAGAGCCCTTATTGCCATTGACTTCGATTGTATTAAATACCTTCATTGTAATGCAAGTTGCCTTTTTAGGCTACGGACAGCCATAATTCTACATTAAGATGACAAGTGCAGAAAAGATCTCCAGATATTAAGCAATACCTGTGCATGAAGCCTTTATAGTGGGAAAAGGCAGTGCACAGAGCCAGTCTCACTCTCTAAGCAAAAGATGATATTTACCAAAAAGAAGAGCAAGTCGACGTCATTGGATATCATCAAAAGCCGCATGTGTCATATCAGAGTTTTCCTTCTCCTAGATGTCTGCCTTGACTAAGGCTAAGGTGGACATCTCTCACGATGGTTTAATCGCACCCTCAAACACCAGCCTGAATATTTCTATGTCCCAGCGTCATGGGTTTTACATCATTTACACTTTCGTAATATTCTGACCCCACTTTGGGGGAGGGGGTAACTATTTACCCATAGCTGGGTCCCTATCAGGTGCTACCACCCTGGGTCAGGGTGGACCTGGGAACAGCAGCAATTAAGAGGTGGTTCCACGCTCTTCAAAACCTCCTGATCAGAGGCCTTGCTGTCGGATGTAGTTTATCTACTTACCCAGGTTGTCAGAGAAAATGAATTTTAACTGACAACTTGTGTATCAAAATATGAGTTACTTTCCAAATGAGGTTAAGTTGAGTAGGGTAGGGGTGCCTGTTCAACAAATGATGACATCCGTTTTTCGCACGTCGTCTGTTTTTTTTTTTCAATAACAAAAAGATTTTCGGAACTTTTATTTTGTCGTTAAATTTGTAATTGTATACACAAAGATTTTTTATAAAAGTACTTCGTATTAAAATACAATTTTAAATTATTCATTGTTTATGCTCTGCAGAATTGTATTGAGCACTGTTTTTTAAAAATAAAAATAATTAATAAGAACACCTGATTATAAATCTTACTGTTCTTTCTCATAGGTACCTCCGAGAGATCGCTAAAAAAACAGAGCATAGTATGATGACGCCAAACTTGACGAAAACAAAATTTTATCGTCTAAATGTTTATGTTATTAAGAGGAAAGAACAAAGCATTTTTTAATTATTTTTAAAAAAATTTCCTTTTTTTAGAACATTCTAACTTTTGATTAAAAAAAACCTTGTTGCTCTTTGTATCACCGGAACTACTGATAACAAAATTTTAGCACTTTTTTTTTGTATGACAGACATTAATTTGGAAAATCTTGCAAAAATAAAAATTGTTGTCGGATGTTAATGAAACTTTCAGAAACTATTCACAAATGATGGAAATTATTATAAATATGTTTTCTTTTTTTAAAGTCATGGTAATTTTTTTTATATATATATTTATTACCCACCTTCCCATAATTAATTTTATGAAAAATCTATAAATTCAGTTGCATTCACTTTAGTGATTAAGCACAATGTTTTGAGAAAAGCAAATCATATGCATGTTTTTTAAATTGCACCCCCACCTGAAAATCAGCTCTGAATTGTAACATACAAAAGTAAAACTCAATAAAACAAAGATATTATTTAATTAATTTCATATGCTTTTAGTTGATTTTAGTTGTTTTTATGAATATGGATAATATTGTCTGAAAGCAAAAAACTTTTTCGATGAAAAATGAATTTTTAAAACAATTATTTGTTATTTCTTAAATTATTTTATAATTTTTACATTAAAGTTATGAAAATATTCTAAAATTAGTGAAAACGGCATTCAGTTTAGTCATTGGTGTTATTAAATAGATCAATCTTTTAGCATTATAAATTGTATAGCTTATAACAATCAGAAGAGTCGAACGGTATAAAAAAACTAATTCCACATGGCTTTTGTGTCCATAAAACGGTTGTAATTCAAATGTACGGAAGACCAACAAGAATACAATAAATAGTCGTGTTATTTGAGTTAAGCGATGTTAGTGCCTTTATCTTCTCCCTCTCTTTGTAACTTGGTGCTGCAAAATCTGCCGAGTGCTACTAGGTGGTGCTGCTGCTGATGATGATTGGGTTGGAGTAACATTCTGCTCAATGTACGCTGGTTTAAGACGATCGATCGAGATGTTCGATTGACCACTACTGAGCTGAATGGTGAAAAACTTGGTATGACGAGAGAGAACTAAGTAGTTGGGTGTCAGTGGCTTCTTGGTGGTGTCTTGTCTTACGAAAACAAAATCACAATTATTCAAAGAAGAAGGAACATAGATGTCCTTGGTCTGAAAACAAGTAGGAATAAATGACAAGGTGAACATCCTACGCTGAAGGTACTGAACGAAAGTTGAAGAAGGCTCTAAAATTGAATTTCCGGTCAGAAATTGCCCTGGCAACACTAGTGGTTTGCCAAACACAAAATCTGCGGGTGAACAGTGCAAATCCTCCTTTAATAGAGAACGAAGTGATAGTGTAGAATCATCCACGTTATCCTTCACCCCTACTTACAGAACAATCCATTATTACACCCACACACACCTGTTATCCAATCAAAACACTAATTTTAACAACTCAGTTTCTCATTAGTTTAAACAGCCTAAAAAAACTGAGAATGCACGTGAAAAATCACTTTGGCGCTCAAATTTTTTGAGCCTAGTTTTCTGTCTAAAAATCTATAAAAAGAAGAAACTCAAACCACTTAGTCAGACTTCAACATTCAGAGAGACGCCAACCAAATCCACACAATCCAAAACCTTGATTTTCCCGCGCAAATCAAACTCTGACTCAACAACCATTTGACATAATCTTTCTCTCTCTATCCAACAAAAACTTTATACAAACTTCAGTTATAATACTTAAAAAGTGACATTTTTCTCACTACAAAATAAGTAATAATAACTCACAACATTTCATTCAAATAACAATTAAGGGTACGCAATTTCTATTGACAAAAAAAAGAATTATACGCAAACACTTACATAAAACAACAAACTGTTTAATTCTTTGAACAAATCTTATTAACACTTGCAAAAGCTTTCAAACATACTTAGTAACAACATACGAATTTTAATGCATCAGCACTTAACCATTTATCAAGTCTTAACACATCTGTACATATTTAAATTGTATATAAATCACTATTGTTTTTACATTCTACTTGCCTTTGTATTTAACGTTGTTTTGGATGACCTGTTCAAAATTTATGTTTATTGTTGAGCATTGAATGTTATCGAACACGCCAACACAAAAAAATTTCCTTCTGATTTAACAAATACAGTCACTAATTCCCAACAATAGCATAACTAAATGGTAAGTTATCCATCTAGGATTGGTTGTTGGAGCTAGTTAGCGCAGCCTTTAATTGCCGGTGGAAGCGTTCAACGAGGCCGTTAGCACATGGGTGATATGCCGTTGTCGAAATGTGCTTCGCTCCAAGAAGATTTACAAATTCCTTAAACAGCGTTGATAATACCCCAAGCAGCTCCGGAACCGCGAAGATCTAAAAGAAAGCGGAAGTTCACGGGCCCTGTCGTCATCAATGCAAAAAGGAGACGATATTGAGACTCCTGCAGAGGTAAAGGTTTGGGAAGGGTGGTGTTATGGGGACCTACCTTCATGGACAAAATAGACTCATCTTATGACTATATTATGCCTCGCAAGAGGACTGTAGACAGTTGACGAGTTGACTACGGTTGAGGAGTTAACGGTCGAACTCTCTGCCTGTGAGCAGAGAGGAACCCGGACGAGGTTCCGCCGAAGGGCAGAGCCTCGTTCGGGGTGGTTGACCTACCCGATCCCGTTTTATACGGGATCTACGGGCTATTTTTGGCCGAGCCTACGGGCTCGGGAATACCCCACTTTAAACCCGGCCTTGTGCCACATCTGTCCCTCGTGGGGAGGACACTAAATACCGTTGACTACGGTTGAGGAGTCAATGGTCGAACTCTCTGCCTTTGAGCAGAGAGGAACCCGGACGAGGTTCCGCCGAAGGGCAGAGCCTCGTTCGGGGCGGTTGACCAACCCGATCCCGTTTATACGGGATCTACGGGCTATTTTTGGCTGAGCCTACGGGCTCGGGAATACCCCACTTTAAATCCGGCCTTGTGCCACATCTGTCCCTCGTGGGGAGGACACTAAATACCGTTGACGAGTTGACTACTGTACTTAGCCGTCAGTCGGACGAGCAACACTTCTGCATTCGTTCTTTTTGTTAATAATACGTTTTCACTGAATTACTGAGTTCGAGTTTTCTTTCGGACCTATTCCGGATCTACAACAGAATGTTAACTTTCAAAGTAACGTGTTACCAAAATTGTAATAAACCCTGCGGAGTGCGCATATTACAAAAAAAAAATCAGTGAAAAAAATGGCCAAAATTTTGCGAAATCACCAAAATGTCTCTATTTTCAATCTGTAATGTTCATCGCACACTGTAGTACATATAAAAATAAATAAGATAGAAACAAAGTTCATGAAATAAGCTTTTATTTGGTATGCATTATGTTTTTATGGAGATATTGAATGAAATAACACGGCGAGGTGAATATATGCATTTTTTAGTGTTTAGTTAAGAATTTCATCGGCTGTAAGCCGGGTGTTGGGATACCTATTTATAGTGCCGTATATGTAACCAGGTCTATAAAAACCAACAATTTTAGGGTGTTTTAAAGAGTTCTGTTCAGCATTATTAGCATTAATGAGTTTATTAAGCTTTGATTTTAGTTGGTTGGTTGGTTGGTTATATATATATACACCAGAGTAAACAAACAGTAAAATGTTTGTTAAGAATAAGATCGTACGCATTAAAAGTGCTCAATATCAAGTTAGAAGACCAAACTTGCAGAGCTGTTTAATTTTTTTTTAAATGAATGCTGACCAGAATACTACCACAGTTTCGACCACTACTATCTTCGCAGGTGGTTTGTTTTGTTTTATGGCATATCAATCACAATTGGTTATTTAATGCTGACAATTAATGTAACAGAGAGAGGCATATACACACACACCCACATGAATGCACACATGCAAATATAACTTTTTATTGACTGGAAATGGAAATAGTGTGTATATATCAAAGTACAATTTGAGTTAAGATGTTTGTTTACCGATGAGAAACACGATCTCAGGGCAGGGGGCGATGTTTTAAACCTCGGTCACTAGTAAATAATGGGGAATTGGGGAGATACTTGGTTTTGTTTAACAGTATTTGTTTTGATTAAAAGGTTGAATCAATGTTTAGATATCCCAAAGTATAATTTTGGTGAAGCGAGAAGAACTCGTGATTGAGATAAGGTAAATAATTGGAGAATAGGTTTACATGTCAAGGGATAGTGTTTGGCATTTTGGAAATCGCATGATTAGTTGAGGCTCGTGGTAGCTGCGTGCCGGGCCGAGGGTCAATTGTGATCAGTTGATCCTTTTTCTATATTAACTCGAGATTTTGCTAATAAGGAAGAGTCGGGGGAAAGAGACTGTCATCGAGAGAGTCGCGAGACTGTCGTCGCAGTGAGTCGAGAGATTTGCGGGAGAATTTTGGAGGAGAGAAAGAAGACTGCCCCCTATTCTGAGAAGTCTGGACTATTAGTGATAAACCTACCCCAGGCGATTCAATACGCGTTTATCACACACAAACACTCTCTCTGTTGGGAATTCACTGGATGCATTTTGTCTTTTTCTTTTTCATTTATGTTAAACGTTTTTATTCTCCCTGTAACCTCTGTTCTGGTGTTATTTTCTTATATAAACGACGTCAATATTTCCCCCATTGTTTTCCGGCTTCTGCAGATATTATTTCTTGTTTTATTTTGCCATAATCTAATCTTCCTAGCGCCAACTCTCACAGCCGTGTCCACATCCCCAGTCGACCGTGAACGTATGGACAACACCCCGCTTACTGGATCTAAAAACTAACACAGCGTGGGCAGCGAGCGGGACTTGACCAGTTGACCGGTCAAAATAACCTACTCAGGTAGCTACTCAGGTAGCGTACGGCCAGTTACTCGAGTGGACACCTCAACCCAAAGAGGAAGACGCCGGAGGTTGAGGGGCTGGGGACGAAGTGTTAGATTTTTATTGCTGGTAATATTTTTTCCTTCAAAAATGTATAGCTGGTAATATATTTTTTCAAAAATGTATTTTGAAAATAATGTAATTTTGAAAATTTTTGTAATAATTTTTCTTCAAAAATTTATTGCTGATAATAATTTTTTTTACAAAGTATTTCGGTATTAAACCTATTTTTACATTTTCATAGTGTTTTGACCCCAGTTTGTGGGTTAACTATTTGCCCATAGTTGAGACCCTAACAGGTACACCAGCAATTAAGAGGTGGTTCCAATTTTTGCTATTCATTCTTTTTGTGATCTTGCCCATACTGCTTGTGCAGGTATAATTTAATTTGACCGTATTACGGTTAAATAACTTATATAGCCCGGACGTATTAGGTTTATCTAATTTATTGAAAAACATCTTCCTTATGTTTGTTTTTACGTGTGTGTTGAACAAGATTATGTTCCCCTTTCTTTTATTATCATTTCTCGGGGTCGTCTGTTCTTTGAAATGCAGGTTAGTGTTATGTCCTTCCTCTTTTAATGCAGATAAGTATGCTTTCTTTTTTTTCATTAAATATATCATCAGTAGAAGAATTTAGTGACAGTTTAGATTGCACTCCTAACGGGATTTGTAGCATCTGCTCCCACCTTTTTTTTTTTTATCAATATCAATTTTAGTACATAAAGTGGATCACAGAGCTTATTCAGCTTAATAAATATTTTCAGAAAATCTCAACTTCTAATTGGCCACTTAATATTTAATAACATCGACCTAGTTAATCAGGTCAACTGAGCAAAAAAATAATTCCGCCCAAATCTGTCAAGCCTCTGAGCCTAACACGTGACCAAAGTTAGCAATAAAATATGAAACGTCTTTCTTCTTCGACAGTGAGCCGATTGGAATCCTTTGAACTCGTCACACAGTTCCAGGCTTTACGTTAAAGTTCCTTAACGTGATTCCAGCCTGAAAGAACACTCACTCACACAGCAAAATTTTATCACGAACGATCAACTCAAGTTTTCCACATTCAACTTAATACACGAATCTTTTTATACGCCTTCCGGCTCAACGTTAATTATTGCAATTAACACAGATGCAGCTCGTGAAGAACCACGACAACTAGAATATTCTCTTCGAACGACAAGTGAAAACAAATCAAAGAGCGACATTTCCGTAAACATTAAAGTAAGTCGTAAACAATATTTCTCTACTTTAAGTACAAACTTGAACTGTTTATTTTTTTTACTTAAATTGCAATAAGACCCAAACACACTTTCTCATTATTATACAGACCATTCAACAACTTACAATCTATCAAACCGGAACTTTGACAACATTTCAATCTCAACATAAAAGGATGTTTGAACTTTTTAAAACCACTTCTTTACTCCAGTTGTTTGTATCTCTTGTTTATATAAATATTTTATTCGTTGTCGGGCAAAAACTGTTGTTTCTCATGTTGTCCTTATTCCATGTTTGTTGAATACTAAAATTTAATATAAGAGGAAATTGTTAATTTCATCACGCAGCCTAATTTACTCAACAATTTTTTATCCATATAATTTAATCCATTAACACAACATCCACAATTGGTAACCCCGACGTTTCGAAAGGAATAAAAAAGTCCACTACGACATCCGCGAGTTGGCATTACGTCAATATAAAAAAAATTACGTTACTTAGCACTCCGGATTGAAAATTTCAGCTATCCAAGATCCAACTAAAAACTGTTATTCGGATCCCATTTAAGCGCGAAAAACCTAATCACTAGAATACCACGTGCTACCAACGCTTCGAAGGAAATCACACATCAATGATGGCGGAACAAAATACATTCACAGAAGCTACTGTCACATTAAATTTGCTGGTATTTAATAGCGACGTGCAAGTTTGGTTCGCACAATTGAATGCAATATTTAATGCGAAACGCATTACTTCTCAATCTTCACGTTATGCCTACGTTGTCGAGAAATTACCAACAGAAACAGTCTCAGATCTTTTAAACGAAATGCCTTCAGATAAACCGTATGACACGCTCAAAGAGGCAATTTTGCGTAGAACAGGACATTCTGAAGAAAGAAAAATTCGCAACCTCTTTAATATCATTCTAGGATCAAACAAACCTTCACAACTGTTACGAAGAATGCGTACCTTACTAGGGAATAATGCTATGTCGGATAATGTCTTGCAACAACTATGGCTAGACAAACTCAATACAAATATGGTGCAAACCCTCGCTTCCCTACCTGGTGATATAGCTCTACAAAATAACGGACAACGAACCAGCTACTTCTGTATATACTACTACCCAAAAAGACCCTGTAATACCTTCTACTGATAATGATGAAATTCAGATACTCTAAAAAGATGGAACAACTTTCATTTCAAATGCAAGAAATCCAAAGAAAGATGCAGCAACGTACACGCACTTTTAATGACCAACCAGTTAATTCAGGCCGTTGGCACAGACATAGGTCACCATCGAGCCGACGACGTACCATGAAAAATTTGGAAACCAGGCCCGCAAATGTGAAGAGCCATGCAAATCTCGCAAAAATTTTCTTCCAAGCACGAGAACTCAAAATTCGGAAACGATTTTCCCGGCAACAAGTAAAAACGGCGTTTGCTGCTGGGAAAAGTCAAGGAAATCGCCGATTCTATGTTAAAGACTCTAATACCGGGTTTTTCTTCTTAGTAGAAACAGGCGCGCAGATAAGTGTCATCCCGCCTAAAAGAAAAATGTCAGCAAAACCAACGTCATATAAACTTCAAGCGGCAAACGGGTCGAATATTGACACATATGGTGAAGAGACTCTTACGTTAAACTTCGGTCTCCGAAGGAAGTTTACGTGGAAATTTACGATAGCGCAAGTGGGTGCAGTTTTTCTTATAAATTTTTCCTCTCAGAGTTGAGATGTCAAAACGTGCACTAGAAGATACGAACATAGAAATTTCAATTAAAGGTATTAGATCTTCGTTAACCACCGCTGGTATATCAAATGCTGTATCCGAAGCAAATGGACTCCAGCACTTATTGCAACAATATCCTGAACTATTAACACCCTTCAATTACAAGGAACCCATTCTACATAATGGGAAACACAATATTAGAACTGATGGACCCCCAGTTTACGCTGGCCCGAGACGATTGCATCCTGAGAAATATAAGATTGATAAGGCGGAATTTCAGCATATGCTTGAATTAGGAATCATTCGTCCATCGTCCAGTCCGTATGCAACCCCCTTACATATGGTCCCTAAAGCCGAGACAGGAAAGTGGCGACCTTTACTCAACGCACAAACAGTCCCTGACAAATACCCTATTCCACACATCAAAAATTTCGCGATCATTTAGCAGGGAGCAAAAATTTTTACAAAACTGGACCTTCGTAGGGCCTTTCACCAGATTCCTGTCGATGAGTCAGATGTTGCAGATTGGCGAATGTATTTTGCGTATCAGAAGGTTAGGTTATAAGAAGGCTTACAAATGTAGGTGTTCACAAGACATTCATCCACAACAAATATAAAAATAAGAACTTTGAAGGTAAAATAGTTTAGGAGAAATCAAAAATGAGGACAACGTGATTAAAGGTTTAACAAATAACATTCATTTATATCAATTGAACATACACAATCAAGATAGATCTTGCTGATCAAATACGACCAGTTGTAAGGAAATATGTAGAAGGATTATGCTTAGTTTCAATGTGTGTAGACTTGTGGTTAAGATTTGTGTATGAAATTAAACAAAATGTTTTATCGAATTACAAAATGTCTTTTGTGGGAGTTCAGTCACTAGTGTGTATGTGTGCGTTTGTTAAAGTTTCTGTTTAAAGTTTGTAAGAGTTGTGTACCTTTAGCTGTCGTTTTGATGTTTGATTGAAATTTACAAATACTGTTTTAGTAGCGGGTTAATTCATTTTCTTTAGTATGTAGTAAGTAATGTTCCTGAGAGAGCGAAGTGCTGTTTGTTGAGTCAGAAGAATTAGCGCGCGAAAAGTGTAGTTAGGTCAAAGTTTTGACTAGCGTGGATTCATTTAGCATCACTCCAAGGTTGAAGTTCTGACATGATTTATTGTATTAAAAAATACAATTATGGTACAAGGCCGAAAAGGGGGAGGGGTTGAAGCTGGTCTTAACTAACTATCCTATACCTAGCTAATCCGATTCACGACCCATTCACTCTGTGGAATCTTCCACGACAGCCAGTTTACCCTCCGCTGGAAATGCACTCTTCTTGTTACGATTTTACCAACAGTGTAATCAACAAGCATCCATTGGTCGATCACCGTAAATCCAGGTTGCTGATTGGTCAGCTTCGACCAATCAGATCGCTCCCACGCGCATGATCATTTTACGCGCCATTCTTCCCGGAGCCTATCGAGATGGTATATAAACCCAAGAACACGTGTCACACCGAGCAGTCCGGAGCAGTCCCGAGCAAACGACAACCAATTTCGACCGCTCACACGTTGCCAAAATGTAACGCTCAAGGAACTCCCGTCTTTGACTAACGCAGTCAGACGTTAAAGAACTTTCGAACTTAAAACAAACTTCGCTTACCTAAAGTGAACAGAATATATTCACTACTAAATAAGTAAAGAACTGTACATCAACTTACGCAAGTACAATCTTCTAAAATTACAATTTAATATTCAACTTATTCGTTACTTATTCGTTATGAGCTTAGGTACAAATATACCAAGTCAAAGGGACACAACTCTGTCTAAACTTTTCAGTTCACATGCATGTACATCAAATACTTAATAAATTCAACTGTTATGTTTTAAATCATTATTTTTGTCTTTTATTAATTGTTGTGGATGGAAGATTATTGAACACGCACAATTTTAAGCTTTCTGATCATTCAAACCTTCTGATATCTCTGAACATCTTCACTCGTCCCCAACAACTCATTACAATTTGCCCATTCACTACAAAAACTAGTCCATCACCAATCAATCTTTCATACACCATAATACCGCATCCTCTCAAGGGGGACTGCACGCCCTGTCCCCCAGCCGACGAAGGAAAGGATCCCACGCCAAAGTATAAAGTAGGGGCGACAGTGGACAACCCTGACGAGCCGACCTAGATAGCGCAAAAGCGCCCGACAGCTTCCCGTCTACCTGTACCACAGCACTGGGGGAGCGATACAGGAGGCTATTCCAGCGGCAGAAGTCGGGTGCGAATCCGGCGGCCTGCAGGACAGCAGCAAGGTAGCGATGGTCAACCCTATCAAATGCCTTGGACTGATCCAAATTGATCAGCGCGACCTCATCGTCGTCTTTTACACCCTCTATGATCGTGCGGATCAGATGCAGGTTGCTCTGAATTGTTCGGCCCCTCACAGAACAAGTTTGCTCTGGACCCAACAGAGACTCGGCAACTGACTGCAAACGCTCCTGCAGGATCTTGGCCAAAATCTTTAACTCTGTGTTTAGCAAAGTTATGGGCATGTAATCATCTAGTTTTCCCCCAACACCCTTGCCCTTTTTCAACAGCGTGATCACACCCCTGGAAAACCGGCCGGGGAGGGACTCCTGCCGGAATCAGTTGTTGAACACCACAGTCAAAATCGGGACAAAGATGTGCGACAGCCTCAAGTACAATTCATAGGGCAAACCATCCAGACCGGGCGACTTGCCTCTGCCGACCTTCTTCAATGCCGCGTAGACCTCGCCGCCCGTGATCTCTCCCTCGCAGCTAGCCGCTTCAGTCTGCGAAAGCCGAGGAAAATCAGCCAAATAGCTGCGAAACTCGTCCTCACGAAGACCAGGCTCCTTGGCAAAGCGGCTCTCGAAATGCCGCCGAAACGCCTCACACATGTCATCAGAGGCCCGAAGAGTATGCAGGGTTGAAGTTCTGACTGTTCGAATCGAATCGTAACGCTTCTATTTATTGAGTTCGGGGTCTCAAAACCGGCTCCAAAGCGGGGCGTGGCAAAAGGTATTTTTGCTCAAACTTGCTACAGTTTTAAGGTCTCAGCCAATGAAAACCTAGTTTGCTGAAACTAAGATGTTGATTGGTTAAGAGGTGATTATGCGTGAAAAGTGCATTATCCCGGAAGGGTGAGAGGTAGGTATGGAATATTCCATCACACATATCCATAAAACGGCTGTAACTCCGTTTGGACTCTACGAATTCACGCGTATGCCTTTTGGTTTGAGGAACGCTGCGCAATAATTCCAAAGGTTAATCGACGAAGTTCTACGCGGTCTCAGTTTTGCATTCGCTTATATCGATGACATTCTCATCGCAAGTAGGAGTTTCGAGGAATACAAAGCTCATGTGGAACAAGTTTTTAAAAGATTAACACACTATAGATTAAAAATTAATCTTGCGAAATGAGAGTTTGCGGTACCTAAAATAACATTCCTGGGTCATGTGATAGACGGTACTGGAATTACATCCTGTTGGGGATGTGTGGTGTGTTAGAAGGTATCAGAAGGTTAAATTGCTTGAAGATTCAGAAATGGGTGTGTTCGATAATTTTTCATCCACAACAAATAAACAATGAGCATTTAAAGGCAATCAATTGCAAAGAAAATTCAAGGATAATCAATGGAATTAGAGGTTTCAACAATAACAGGCATTTATATACGAATAACATACATATAGTGAATTTATGATTGATGTTTGAGTGTGACGTGATAGGAGAAAATGTATGGAATGACCATGTAATGATTTGACGTCTAAGAGTTTACAGTTCAGGTTTGTTGATGAAATTAAACAAGTTCTGTAGGGTGGAAATTGTCACATATGTAAGTTCAAATGTTAATGTGTATGCGTGTTTTAGTAGTAATTGTTTGTTTAAAGTCTCAAGGAGTTATGCACCTTTAACTGTATTAATAATAGTTGGTTGATGAATACAATTTCTACTTGATAGTAAATTTTATCACTGTGACGTCCTATATATGGCAGCTGCTGATCCAGGGCCTTGTCCTGGTAGCGGCGCCACTTGAGACACTGACCCCGAGTGGGTGGTGTGATTCTGCAATCACGACACCGTATGTGAGTCAGTCTAACCCTGGGACACCCGCTGAAGTCTTGATCGCGACGACAGATGTGACACTCTAACCCTGCTGATTACCACGGCATCGGATGTGAGATTCTAACTCTTGTCTTGGTCGCGATTGATGTCTGGTTAGATACGGCATCAGCTTTGTCGTCCCCAGCTCGCCTCCAACGTCTGGTAACCGAAGCAACTACTTTGATCTCGGTAAAACCTACCCACGTTGTGATTTGAACTTAGGTTGTCGAGATCAATCAAGCGTCGGGCCGTAGTGCGAGCTGAATCCGAGTCAAAGGTGATGCTGCACAAATGAATATAGAAGGAAAAAAATAAAGGAACAATTCAAGGAGTTCAAATGTTGTTAAGGAATAACAATTTACTTTCTATCTGTTTGTTGGATACAGGAGTGCGTCTCGCTCACCCAGCCCAAGTCTATGGATTGTGACACTTTTGCGTTTCTTAGCGAGTTTTGGTATCTTAAGTTGTGTTTCAGTAAACGGCTTTTGCTATCTTCAATCGATGTCTGTTTAAACTGGCTTTGGTGGAAAAATCTAAGTCGGACTTCACTGAAATGTTCTTGGCTAGAAGTCTAAGTCGAAAGGCGTGAAATTCGTGCGGTCACCTGCTGCGAGGCGTTATTCTCTAACTCTCAACTCGTAACTGCCAACTTAACTCTTGCCTCGAACTCTTTACTCGAACTGGAACTGCAACTGATGGAACTCCTACTGCAACTGGAACTCCTACTGCAACTGGAACTAGCTGACTGAACGCCCGGAGACGTCCGTTTATATGGACGTCGACCAAAACCCGGTGTGAGGCCGGACGCGGTCTGGGTTCTTCGATAATTTCAAATCGCCAATAAGGATTTTCTTTCTTTTCGGACAGGAAAATTTATCACTTTCCATTTTTGGAAATCTATCACTCTTTGTTTAGAGGGGTGTTCCCCCTTTCGTGAGGAGAGGTCGGAGGAGAATTACCCTCCTAAAACTCTTCCTCTTCATACCGGTACCTCATACCAAACCCTTCGAGGGGCGTCAACGACAATCCCCTTCCTTCTCATATCTTCACCTTCTGTGAGGAGAGTTTGGAGGAGTATTATCCCCCTAGGCTTATCCTTCCTCACATTGGCACCTCACACCAACCTCCTCGTGGGCGTCAACAAGTTTCTCCTTCTTTACCATATTTTTCACCTCTGCCTATCACTTCATGCTACCCTGGTATGGGTGTGGCTAGGCTGGTGTTAGCTTACATTGACACTCCGAGGGGAAAGAAAAGAAAGAAAAGGAATTATCTTCTCGGAATTTTTTCCCGTTATCATTCAAAATTCTTATGAATCCCACATTGCCATAATTTTAAAAAATTCTTTTTCGTTATCGGTCAAAATACTTTTAGACCTCACAGAGTGTGATCGTTAAATTCTTTTACCTTACTTTAGACATCTGGTAATTGTCTAGCGCATTTATTGCTGACTTTTTAACTATTGCAATCAACCTTTAACTGGGTGGTTGTTTTCATTTGACGAGCAAAATCTTTTTGTTTTTCTCGTTTCAACTGCCCAGGTGACCATTTCTGGCGACATAAATCCTTGCCGTGTACAGCTTTCCGTCCATATCAATGTTTTTGTTTCGCTTAATTCGCTTAATTCCGTCTTTCTTGTTAACCGAATTCCGTTGACCCCCTTTTTCCACACGCAGTTGACCGATATTCGAAATTTCGAATGTCAGTTATGCGTGTGGTCAAGACCGTTGCTCTTATCAGGACATTAATTAATGTTGACAGATCCGAGACCTGTCTCCCTTACAACTTTCTTTTTTCTTGCGAGAAAGGAAAAATAATTATATCTTGCATCGCAAATGAAAACAAATAAAAAAAATCTTTTACCCATTCTTTGTTTGTAAAAAGAAACAAATAATGTCGTTCAGTATGTCTTTCGATCTATCTTCTTCTCGCTTTAAGTAATTACCGTTATTAATTTCTGTGAGTAATTAATTAATCAATTAACCACCGTAGCTAAATAGTGCCACAATCCTCCCTTACCCTACTGTGTCATTTACTTGTAAATGACACCCAAATCCAAATCCACTATTTAGCATGCATCATGCATCATGCATCTGTTTCATGCAATTTCTATTCTTTTCATTTCTTTTTCACGGTTTTACATGCAATGTATTGTTCTCCTTCATTTTGTTCTATTTTACATGCAATGTAATGTTCCTTTTCAATTTCCTCTGTTCCACATGCAAGATAATGTTCTTTTCATCTTCTTCTGTTCTACATGCAATGTAAAGTTCAGCAAGTTGACGCGTGAAAAGTTCGTTGGGTCAGTGTAATGACACGCGTGGAGTTGTTTAGCATCTCATGAAGATTATGTTACTGTGTATTTATTGTATCTAGAGTACAATTAGGGCACAAGGCCAAAATGGGGAGGGGTTTAGGCTGGTCTTCGCTATCTTATGCCTAGCTAATCTGATTCACGACCCATTCACACATTACAGTTTCCACATTCACCACAAGAACTCGTCCGTCACCAATCAATCCTCCATCCTCCATCCACCACAATACCACATCCTCTCAAGGGGAACCTACAAAACGTGCGTCACACCATAAAATTATAATGATTATAAATATGTACTTAAAAATTTATGGATGAATAAAATGAGAGGGAAGGGAAGGGAGATGAACCCAATAACAAACTAAAAATTAACACAAGACAAACTAAACATAACTGATGTTAGTAGGGCCCATCCAACCCTCAAAAACAGAGAGGCCGCTGTATTCTGCCCAGGAGACAAAATCAAGAAACTCTCTCGCTAAGTAAGTAGGAAAGGAGAAAATATAGACGGACATGGGAAATATAAAAGCTGACCCAGTCGAGATGAAAAGGGAGCCAAAACAAACTGGGGAAGATTATGTTACTGACTGTTCGAATCGGATTAAACGTTCCACTTTTTGTGCTGTCTCGACCAATGAGAAGTCAAGATTTAAAAAGTGAAGTGCTGATTTGTTAGGATGGGTTTGGTAGAAGAGTGTATTTTTATACGGGGGTGAGTAACAAATATGGATGATTCCATCACACCCGTCACTAACAAAATAGAAACTATCCAGAATTTTCCACAACCCAGTACACTTCGGCAGCGCCGACGAATTATAGGTATGATTAACTGCTATCGTCAGTTTATCCCTAACTGCTCGCAAACACTTTTACCACTTACAAACCTCCTACGTAATCAACAAAAAAAAAGAATAGTAAAATCACATTTAACGATGAAGAGCTGACAGCATTCAATAACCCTATAAAGGCCTTCATAGAATATACTAAACTTCCATACGTTACAGAGAGCGAAGATGTCAAACTCACTCTTACAACAGATGCATCGGCAGAGACTATTGGCGCCGTATTACACCAACAATACAAAGATATTAAACAACCGTTAGCGTTCTTTTCGATTAAATTAAATACAGCGCAACGCAAGTATAGCACATTTTCTCGTGAACTGCTTGCGATATACCTTTCAGTGAAACATTTTCGACATTTGTTAGTGGGCAGGGAATTTATCATCTTCACAGATCACAAGACCCTAATTTACGCTCTACACTCAAAGTCTAATAAGTATAACCCTTGAGATATTTGTCAATTGGACTACATCGCTCAGTTTACTTCTGATATCAAACATATTAAAGGAGATGAAAACATCGTCGCGGATACACTCTCCAGAACATCACTGAATACAATCGAATCTAAGCAGCTAAATTTTGATTACATAGCCAGTGAACAAAGAAAGGATAACACATTAGACGAAGTAAAAAATTATACATCCTTGCAACTTGAGTAACGCCCAATCCCTTTCGGCAATAATACCTTGTTATGTGACGTTAGCACTAAAAACATTTGACCGTACGTCTCGCCTAGTTTAAGAAGGCAAATATTCAATCATTTCCATTCCTTATCTTATCCAGGCCGGAAAGCTTCAGTAAAGTTAATCTCGGATAGGTTCGTCTGGCCGTATATGTCCTCGGACATCAAGAAATGGACCCAGACTTATATCAGATGCCAAACAACAAAAATTCACCAATGTGACGCTCGACCCCTCGTCGGCGTGATCCTGCAGTCACGGCACCAATATGTGACCCCTGCCTCTCTCTGGCGCAGTCCTGCAGTCTCGACACCACCTGTGACGGGCTAACCCTGGGACATCGGTTGAAGTCTTGTTAGGTTCTAGTACCAACTTGTCGTACTCGGCTCGCCTCCATCGCCTGGTCACCGAAGCAACTGCTTTGATCCCGATTCAACCTACCCACGTTGTGATTTGATCTTAGGTTGACGAGATCAATCAAACGTCGGGCCGGAGTGCCAGCCGAATCCGGGTCAAGGTGATACTGCACAATAAATGTAGAAAAACAAAAACACAAAGAACAACTTTAAGGCGAGCGACTGGTTAGGAATAGTGATTAATTTTATGTCGGTTTGTTGAGTTACAGGAGTGCGTCTCTCTCTTTCTCTCCCAGCCCCAAAAATGTGGATTGTAACACTTTTGCGTTCTTAGCGAGCTCTGGATATATATTGTTTTTCAATAAAGTCGGCCCTGGTGGAAAATATAAGTCAGACTTCAAATAATTTGTTCTTGGTTAGAAGTCTAAGTCGAAAACTGGCTTTGGTGGGAAATCTAAAGTCGGACTTCAATAAATTTGTTCTTGGTTAGAAGTCTAAGTCGGAAGGCATGGATTCGTGCGGTCACCTCTGCGAGGCGTTATCTTCCGAGTCCCCTGTCTCTTGGGCTCGACTGGATCTCTCTGACTGGAACCCTAAACTGGAACTCTATACTGAAACTCAACTGCTAAAACGCCCGAAGACGTTTGCTTATATGGACGTCGATCAAAACCCGGCGTGGGGTCGGACGTGGTTTGGGTTCTTCGTTGATTTCAAATCCCCAATAAGGATTTTCTTTGTTTTCGGTCAGGAATATTTATCATTTTCCATTTTTGGAAATCTACCGCTTTTTGTCTAGAGGGGCTCCACCCCTTCTACGAGGAAAGGTCGGAGGAGAGCCCTCTTCCTTCTCATACCGGCACCTCATACCAATCCTTTCGAGGGGTGTCAACAAAAATCTCCCTCCTTCTCATATCCTCATCTCCTGTGAGGGAAGGTCGGAGGAGAATTATCCTCCTAAGCTTAGCCTTTCTCACATTGATACCTCACACCAATCCTTCAAGTGGGTGTCAACCAGACCCCCTGTTTTATCATATTTTCATCTCTCCCACCACCTCAAGCCAGGTAGGTGTTTAGCTTATCCTGGAGGGAAAAATTATTTTTCCTTTTTCTTGAAAAAAAAAAAACAATTAGACCTCCCAGAATTCTGTTTGACAATCTTTTATCTTACCTTAGACATCTGGTATTTGCCAGGGCCTTTGCCACAATGCTTTAATCATTCGTTTACTCGTTAATTTGGGAAACCGTGTCCACTTATGGACCAAAACTTGTTTTATCACAACCAGATGCCCGCCAGTTTGGCGACGAAATTCCGTCGCAAAAACAATATTTGTCTCAACCTGACTTCGATCAATTCTGTCCTCATTGATAACGAATTTCGTCAAATTCTTCCTTTAGTATTTTTTTTGTTAATCAACTTCCTTCCATGCCCCGCTGACCGACATTCACTAAGTGACCGACCCGTGGTTCTATCGGAGTATTAACCAACGCTGACAGCTTCACGTCCGTCTCCCTTCTCCAAAAACCTGACTTATTCGCGAGAAAAGGAAAACAATAGGTCGTTACATTTTTAATCTTATTCAGGAACAGTTGGCATATCTCAGTGCCAACCTTCTGTTTTCTGCGAGAAAGGAAAATGATTATCTTGAATCTTGAATCGCGTGAGTGAGTTGATTAGTTGAAATTTTAGCTTGAATTACAGTGAAGCTATTTCATGTTAAAGACTTGAGATTCTAACTTTGTACTTCGCTGCAGTAATGATACTATAGTGGACGTTTATATATACCACGCCCACAAATCACTCAACAGTCATTAGACAGAAAATAAACACTACTTTCTTTAAAGACAATTTACGCATCGCACGAGCCACAGAAAATTTTCTCATGTTTTACCTTACCAAACTTGTTATAGAAAAAAATTCAGCAATTGGTCGATTTTTGATCAATCACATAAATTGACATTTCTTTCAATATTTTTCCCACTCTCGTCCCTGGAGCCTATGTTATGTGTATATATAGCAGAAATTAAAGAAAGAACATTAGTAGACTATTAAATTTCTATTAAAATTAAATTTCAGAGCCTTAACCACGTACGTGTATTCTCAATCTTCTACTCAAACACACACAGAGACATAAATTACATACACACAGCACTGTGAACTGTTTCAAAAGCCAAGTAAACTATTCAAGACGTTATCATCCTCTTGCACATTCTCATTCTCAAACTCATATATCAAATATTCTTGAACTCTAAACAAATTTAAACAAGTTCTTATAACACACATTTGTATTCCCACACGATACAAGGGGAACTACTTTTTACATCTTAAACTTTATTGTCACTAACACAGTTGTATATTTATGTTTTCAATACATGTTTTTCTTGTTGACATTCAATGATCTCGTCATTCTTTTTCGTATTTCTTTGCAATTTAAATGTGGTGTGCTAATTTCGAAACGCAACCTTCATCAAAAACCTTCTGATACATTTCTTACCAAACCTCATTAGCGCCTCACAATACAAGCATTGTGAACTCGTTTAGCAAATGCTAGTCGTCATAAATTCTGACTGGATTCGCTCGTACATTCAATTTATATGTTTTTTAATCATGTGACAGGCTCTGAAAAGAATTGTTTTTTCGTCAGGTCAAAAACTAGGTTGATGTTATTCGGACGTAGTGGTGAGCAGGTAAATTGTTTTTTTAATATTTGTTAACCACTCAGAATGCACCTTACAAAACTCAGTCTGGAACCTGATTAGTTTGGTTTTGCTTATTGAGAACAATGTACGTGAAGATAAGCGAGATAATTTTAATATTTATTGTCCAATGAGAAGTTAAGGTTTTCAGAAAAAAATGTATGAAGCTGTGATCCGCTTTTTGCACGAAAATCGACATTGATGAAAAAGTGGTAGCGGAATGCTAAAATCTGGCCTCCTACTTTTGGATGAGAGACATGTTGCTAAATTTAAATTGCATCAGTTTCCAATTGAAATTTTTTTTTTCATTTTGGCTTTTTAGTTTTTCACACCATGTTTTTTTAGTTTTTATTTTATACCAATATTTCAAAAAATGTAATAGTAAACGGTAAATCATTGAAAGAGAGAAGGGATACAATGACTTGTTTGGAAACAACAAAATATGTTTATTGTTTAGTTTATTTTTTTCTTTAATGTTTGTTTACAGTTTTGTGGCTTTCTGCGTGGTAAATAAATAATAATAAATAAATAAACACTACTAATGTTGCCGGTGTAAAAGCACAAGACTCAGCGAATTCAATTAACTCAAGGTTAATTATTTTTTGCTTTTCAAAGACAAATAAAACTTGCAATTTAAACATTTTAAATTGTCGATTTTCAAATTTTAAATCCTACCAAACTCAAATAGTAATTTCTCCTTTCTGAAATATTTATTCAAAAAGAAACTTAGGAAGAAAGACACTTTTTACAAGAAATTTGAATCCAGAATTAAGTTTGTAGTAGGATTAGGTAGTAATAACAACATACGAAAATATACACTTTCCTCTTTACTAAGTGAGTGACAAAGAAAATTCTCTTTCCCTCTCTTCTATATATTTCCTTTCCTTCCTTCTATTGTTCCTAACCGATATGAACCCAGACTTTGTTTATGTGTGTCAGTGAATGTAATACAAAAATCAACCAATGACAACACGTCCAACCAAGAATCAAACGGGAAACATGGATGTGTCAGCCCCAATAAAAAGAAGAAAACCATGTACTAGAGACGCCGCAGTGGAGAGGAACTTGATTCGAGGTAGCAGTTCGAGATGCAACGATTGGTGATTCATCAGCTGTGAGTTTGACCTGACGACAACTCCAGAAGAGAAAGAAGAAAGGATGAATGCAACAAATTAATTTCCATCAACCAGAAGGAAGACAACAACCCCTGTATGAACTCTCAAATCACAAAAAAGAACTATGACGATAGTCAACCATTTTAAACACTGTAACCAAATGGAGTCAACAATAAATGGTACTATAGACAGTAAATTTGGCCTTTACTTCAGCTCTATATGCCATAAGTTGATAATTAATAGCTACAACTTTATTGTTTGATGTTTGTACATGTTGCTTTTTTTTGTAACAAGGGGCTACTTCTCATTTAGTTTCTTTAAACAAAATATTAAAGCGGGCTGGTGTGTGTACACATTGTGAGATGAACACATGTGTCTCCTGAAATAGCCCACAACAAAACATGGCGGATTCAGAGAATGAATCCACCATAAAGAAATGTAATGAAACAAGAACTGATATATATGTACAAATAAATAATAATGTATTAAACAACAAATGATTTATAAAATGACATAGACAATAATGTGTGTGTGTAAAAATGAATGTGGAAAATTTGTGTTCTAAAGTATGTGTGAGTGAATGTGCATACATATGTGTATGTATTGTTCATGGCATTTCCTCCAAAGAGAAAAACGCAAATCTCCACAAGAGATTTACATGTTGTCATCTCAGCTGAAAAGTAAGGAGAAAGAGAGCAAGAGAAAGATATCGACAAATATTTATAGAACTGGAGAGTGTCCCCTAGTAACAGTTTCAGAAATTAAAGAATTTTGAGGAGTTAACTCTGACATGTTGTTATTTGTTGTTGTAAATTTTGAATGAATGAAGTTCTTCTGCAAGAAAAATTACAAAGAAATAAGACTAGTATATAGTTTTGGTTCAGTTTGTTTCTGGCAGTTGTGGCATCAACATCCGAGTTGACTCTGCAGAGGGATTATTAGAAATTATTTACAATAGTTTGATTCTCAACGAATCCAATACTGAATTTTTTCACTTCATACAGCACTTGTATTTAGAAGATGATTTGTTGGTGCATTGTTTATGAGACGTCTTGATTATTGCATGATGACACCTTTGTTTTGATCGTCAATTCATAATGAAGTGAAAGAAACCTCAGCACATATGGCACAATGATTAACAAGATCTACATTGTAGTAACTTTGTTCCTTAAATGAAGAGTTCACAAGACTGGCCTTGTGTCAGACTAAATTAAACAATATTAACTGGAATCTATGAAACTAGACGTGACTCTCAATATCATTGCTTCTAAGATATTTGAGAGACGAGAGTTTATAAATATTAATTCACTTGGAAAGGAATACCACTTCATGAATATATTAACAAGAATAAATCAAGTGACCTTATCTTTTTTTCCATTGTTGAGCAGAAATATCTTTCAATTTGGCATCACATCTCTATCTGCTGCTTTCTTTAGTAAAGTCATAAATATATCTGTCTCTTTTCTAAGATTCCTAGCATCATTTTAACCAACCCTTTTGTATATTATTTGTATTGTTGAGTTGCTCTAAGAGATAGATTAAAAAAGATTGAGTTAATATTTATTTTTTAGCCTCGAGTTCACCAATCTGGTCTGTATTACTATTAATTTAGATGAAAAGCAAATACATCAGACAACATTCCCCTGAAGATGGCCAGAAATCACAATTTATCTAACTTGGATGTCAACATTTTTGAGATATGTCAAAAAGTGATGCAAAAAGATCAATATTGAAATATTTATCATTGCAGTAACAGTTACTGACTTGAAAAATCTATTTTCCTGAAAAATTGTTTTAAGAAAAACATTTCATAAATTTTACCTGGCTGCTCGGTCAATGAATGTTGAATATTTCCTTATAAGGGAACAGCCAATATTATTATTATTATTATTTATTCTATCATAACATAGTAGACACCAGGAAAACTTCACTTATAATAAGATTTAAAATTTGTGAATGTAGTAGAAAAAAAAGATCATAAATTTTATAAAAAGAATCTACGGAGCCTTGCTGCAGAACAAGGGTTAGTAGTTTTACAAACACAATCCTCATTGGGTACCATATTCTTGAATCAGACTAAATCTATCTATCTATATATATATATAAAATTCTGTGACTTCCATTAGTCTGTCCATCACACCCTCTAAAAGAGCCATACATTGGCTAATCAAAACCAAATTTGGGGGAGAAGTGCAATCAGGTAAGTGGGTACAAAATATAGTCAGTTTTACTAGGGTGTGTAGCTTAGTACAATCAATTTTCAGTATCTGTCTATATTAAAAACATAGCACATGGAACTAGAACAGTCTAATCCAATGAGTGAAATAAAGGGTTCAGTTTGACATTCCAACCACCTGAAGAAGGCCAGAGTGTAAAACGGACGAAACCTTGTAATAAATATGGCGACAAAGATGAGGACAATAGTCCGAATAATGTAAATAGTGTAAATAAATTTTCATTCATTTTTTTTTGGAAGAAGAATTCCATTAAAACTGACATCCATCATCTGACAAAGTTCCTTTACCATTTTTACGATGGCTTGGATTGGGTAGTTCGTTTGAATCTCAAAGAGCAAGAGAATTTTGTTTCTTTTTTTTCTTCTCTAAGAGTGGCCCTTCATATATTATCATTGTTATATTATTCTGGTGCTTTTATTATTTAACATACAAAATACTCCCACTATTTTAAAAGCAATTTAATGATTAAAATAACAAATACTTATTTAATAAAAATGCAAATTTGTTGTTGTATATCTTTTCTTTAAGATTTTATATATATTAGAATCCAGTTTCCAGTTCGGCCTGCATTTGCGAAAACTATAAACAAATCACCAGGCCAAATGCTTCAAAAAGTTGGAAATTAGCTCCAAAAATAAATATTTACTCATGGTCAGTTGTATGTTGCATGCTCAAGAATAAGAAATCCGTAGAATTTTTTCTTCACTGTTAAAAAGGAAAAAAATAAATTTTCTTAAAAAATATTGTTTACCATGAAGTCCTATAAAATTAAAGAAATTACTAAATCACAAAGTAGGGTTTTTCGTCAAAGTATTTTCTCAAACAAATTGGCTTATTCAAATTTTAACAATTAGTTTGCAAAATTAAACAAAACCTAGAGTTTGTAAATCGACAAAAAATGTTAGCTATAACTTCAAAAATACTAAATATTGTGAGGATTTCAACACACATCAGCGTGTTACAAAAAAATTCTAGTTTAGAAAATATCTACATTTCATCTACTTCTAGTTTTTTAAATTCTATTCATTAAGTTTTCACTTAACATTTCCTTGTCACTCTGATGATAATTTGGATTTCATTCAGGAGTTTCTGTTTTTGTCTTTTTAATGTTAAACATATTTATATTTTTATATATATTTTTGTCTGTATCATTCTAGGAATTATTAGTCATTGCACTCTGGCAATAACATTATTTGGAATGTCAATTTTAAAGGAAAAAAAAAACTAATTATCAAATATTCAATTTTTAAAAGTAAAAAAAATGTAAGGCAATGAAGCCACTAAGACACAAGTAGTTACTGAGCATGAAAGAAAAAGTGAGAAAACATTATTGAAAAGAGAAGACTATAAAAAGAACAGGATTCAGAGAGACAGATGACAACAATGCTGCATTTAAATTTTTGAAGACCATAGTTGACAGGAAATCAAGAAACCAGAATAAAGTTTCACAGGTGAGAAGTGCAGAGGAAAAAAGATTAAAATAGAAATTAGTAAAACAATGAGACCTAACTGCCAATCTAGTATTGCACTTAAATTCATAAAGTTGAGGTACCAAAGAGGAAAGCTCATAAGAACAATTGCCATGAAAATATTCATAGGAAAGACACAGGGAAGCTACATTATAGCAGTGGGAATGCGACTGAATCCGAGATGCCAATTCAGGTCCGATAACATTGCAAATTCTTCTTTGGATATTCCCAGAATCTCTAGATACATGCACCAGACCTGATGTGGCATTAGAATTCAATGAATGGTAGACTTATAAAGGAGCAAGATAGATTCTAGCCAGAAAAAATGTCTAGCACAACAGAGTGAACCAATTTTCCTAGAAGCAGACTTAACAATTGACTTGATATTCATTCCATATCAGTGGAAAATGTTAGACCAAAACAGCAATTAGTTACTCTCTGGAGGTTAGCATCAGCCATGCTGAGGGAAGGTAAAAAAAGTTTTTTAAGATGAGTAAAAGAGAACATTTTAGTTTTGGAGATGTTTTAAAAAAAAAATTAAAATTTTAAAAGTCAACATTACTTACCATATATACTGTTATAGTTGACTTTTAATTTTGGGCTACAATATTATTGTTTCTTGTTGAGTTTCACTCTACTTTCTGAATATCATGTTTTATAGTAAATTAAAAACAACACAATTTTAGAAACTAACAAAACCTCAAATCTTTTTATAAATTGACAGAATGCCAAAGATAAAATATTTAATATTTATTATTAGAAGACATTAAAATGTAATTCTCAATGTAATTTCCTTTATTAAAAATCCTCCAAAAATAAAATATACTTTTCTGAAACTTTGAGGAATATTAGTAGATTTAAAGTATAATTAATCTGATTTGAAACAAATATTATTTACTTTAAGCTTAAAATATCACAGAAATGCATTTTTTAACTCAACAGTAGCTGTGTTGACATACTTACAATGTGATGACAAATCTAATGTTTTTTTATGGAGACTTTATATGTAAAACATAATTTAAGATAATGCCATGAGTGCCTTTTTTATATCATTTTTAAGTACTCAGTAATCTTAAAAGTTTAGGAAAATATTATTTATAATCTAAAGTTTTATCGGACTTTAAAAATTTGGCTTTAAATTTACTATAGTCATCACTTATTTTCTGATAATGTTGACCATACTTACAAAAATGAGCACACTTCTACAAAAAAATTAAAAATTCTTTTAAAAATATTGGTGTCTGATGATTTATATTAAGTTTTTCTATTTATGATTAGTAAATATAGTTTTCACTTAATAGTAATATCATCTAAAAGGCTGAAATTAATACAGAATTTTAAGATTCAAAATGTAATGAATTTTAATTAAAATTTAAAAAAAAATGAAAACAATTCTTGCAAAAATTCATTATTCATCAAAAACAATATTTTTCTCAAGACAATAGAGTCCTTAATATATCTTATTTATAAAAGCAATTAAAATCTTTTCTAATTAAATAATTTCTTAGTTTTATTGCATATTTTATTTTATGATTCAGAGCAGATTTTTGGTAAATGGTGTTTCTATTTGACAAAAACAAATTGATGATTTAAATTCTCCAAAGAGTCCTGTTTTTAACTAATATAAATTTGAAGAGGCTAGAATTTTGATTTCTTGAAATTTCATAAAATTAAGTAAGTGGGAGTAAGAGATGTAAAAAAAAAAAAAAAAAAAAAAAAAAAAAGATTTTCACCAAGGTTTTTTTTTTTTTTAAATTTCCAAAATAATCTCATTCATTTGTGAATAAGTCCTGAAAATTTAATTAAAATCTAACAATTATTTAATTTTTGCAAGAATTTCAAAAGAAAACAACAAAAAAGATGCTAAACTTCCTAATACTAATCATTGGCACACCTGCTGATACAAGAAAAATGAGAGTTTTAACTAAAATTTCAAACTAAACCAGCTAACAAAAAATCACCTACTCCCTCAAGCTTTCTTTATCCAATATTGTGGTATCCATTCCAACTTCTGCAGCATAGAATCTTTTCTCTTGGAATGGTCACAAGATATCTTTGCCCTTTGTGAAACCAACTTGAAGTCTTCCATAGCTACCAATAAATTCCTGGTTCCAGGTTATCTTCCTCTTTGCCGAAAAGATTCCAGCATTCACATGTATGGCTTTTGTGTTTACATCTGGGATAATCTTCCGATGGCCAGAGAATTGTCTCTTAGGCCACACTGACTACTCTTTCATGTGTTTCCATCTTTCTCTACTAAACTCAGCTATCTCTTTTTCCTTTATCACTCCTCCTCTTCCCAAGACTGCAGTATTTTAGATGCAATAGTTAACTATAGAAAAGGCACTTTCTCTCCATCCATCTGCGAACATCTTTGTCTTCAGTGATTTTAATGCTCACCTTGACATGTGGCTGACACATTCTAAAGGTCCTGATGTTGCTGGTATACAGACAATAAATTTTTTTATTGCACAATCCCTCACTCAAATTGTGAACATCCCTACTCGTTTCCCTAGCCAAACCAAGCAACAGGCTTCTCTAATGGATCTATTTTTTACCTCCCCTCCTTGCTCTTATCGAGCTTCACAATACTGCCCTCTTGGTAACTCAGACCACTCTGTGGTAGCTATTGATATCTCCTTCCAAGCATCCATTAAACAGGAACCACTTATCCATAAGACCTTTTTCTGTTACCAGCATGCTGTTTGGGACTCATTCCGGGATTTTCTTTGTGATGCTCATTGGCCTTACATCTTCAACCGCCCAACTGAAAATTGCACCACTGAGGTTTCTTCTTGGATCAATGCCAGTATGGATGCTTTCATCCCTTCTTGGAAATATCAGGTGAAACTGCAGTCCTTTCCATGGTTCACACCAGCATGCTCAGATGCTATAGTACAAATGAACTACCACTTCTGGCTATACCAGCATGACAGCTCTCATCATAACAGGTGCCTATTTGCTACTGCTTGTAACAAATGTAAACAAGTCCTCAAAGGAGCTAAGTCCCTGTTTGCTGAGAGAATGAGGCAATGCATAGCCTCTAAAAACTTTGGCTCTCATGGCATTGTAATAGGGTACTAAATAAGTGCAAGGTCTCTATACCCCCCTGTTCAATTGATTTGTGGTGTTATCATCCTCTGCTGATAAAGCTGAATACTTTGCCTGTAAATACTCCTCAAACTCTACTCTTGACTAATCCAAAGTGTCCCTGCTTAACTTCCCACTTAGAATTGATTCTCTGCATATAACCCTCTCCATGGTGTCTGCTATCATCTTTAACCTTGATCCCCTCAAAACATGTGGACCCGATGGTATCCCTGTAATAATCATTAAGGAGTGCCCTCCCAAATTAGCTCCTGTTCTCTCTAAACTGTACAATAAATGCCTCACTACCTCCTGAAAGTCATTGTCTGTTGTTCCAGTTTTTTTTTGCAGGGCCTTTTCTCAGACAAACAATATGCCTTTCATTTCTCCAGCTCAGCTGCTGATGTACTAATGATAATTGCGGGAAGAGTCTCTCATGTTCTAGATAAAAATGGTGAAGCCCGGGCTGTAGCATTGCACAGCTGAAAAGCCTTTGACAGGGTCTGGTATTCAGGTCTTCTCCACAAGCTGAAAAGTTACGGTATATCCAGGCACATTTTTGAACTGATCCAGTTGTTCCTCTCAAATCATGAAATAAAAGTTGTCCTGAACAGCCATTTGTCTGCATATTTTCGTATTAATGCGAATGTTCCCCAGGGTTCCATCCTTGGTCCTATGCCATTTTAATCTTCGTTAATGACCTTCCTGATGACATTATCTCTCTACTTGACATCTACATTGATGACACTATCATTTACTCCTGCCTTGATAGTAAGGTTGATCAGTCCAACAAGGTCAAAATGGCAGCCGATATCCAAAACCTTAAGACCATCGTTAACCAGGACAAAAGATGCCTTTGTCAATTTTAACACCTCCAATGTTAAATTTAACTCAGTTAATCATGTGAGAGAGCCCTCTCTGCCTTCCATCAGCATGGCTGATGCTATCCTCCAGGAAAGTGACTCATTGCACCTTCTCAGGCTAACATTCTCAGTTGACATGAAGTAGAAAGACTAAATCGAATCCATTGCTAGGTCAGCTGTTAAGAAAATTAGTTCACTGTGCCAGGTAAGACAGGTCTTCCTTCCTAAATATATCTTGCAGATCTATAAGTCTACCATTCTTCTAGATTTAGAATATTGCTGCCATATATGGTCCGGTTCCCCTGCTGTTGACCTGGAGCTCCTTGATAAGGTCCAAAGAAAAATCAGCAATATTACTGGGCCTGATATCATGACTTGGCTTCAGTCACTTGCTCACCACCATCAAGTTGCCTCTCTGTGCCTTTTTATAAATACTTTTATGGTAATTGTTCAGATGAGCTCTTCGCTTTGGTACCTGAAGTGTATGAATTTAAGTGCAATAATAGACTGGCAGTGAGATCACATCAATTTACAGCTGAGTTAGATGTTGTCATAACTTCTAACAGTTTCTTTTCTTGCACTTCTTGCTTGTGGAACTCCTTTCCAGCTCCATGCTTTCCAGCCAACTTTAATCTGCAAAAATTTAAATGCAATGCCAATCATTATCTACTGTCTTCCTGATTGCTATTTTCTATTTCTACTCATTATCAATGTTTTCGTTCCTAATTCCTCCACACTCTGTAACCCCTTGCATATTAGTGGCTGTACTGCCTTGCTTGGGGTGACACGGATTTAAAAAAACAAATATTTTGACAATAAAAACTTTTTTTTTAAAATCAAGTTTGGGGCCATTTTTTCATCATAGTATGCTCCTTTTTAGAAAATGTTTGGAGGTACCTATTTAAAACAAATCTGGTTCACCAGTAGTACTAAAAAGTCACATACCCTGGTTCAGTAAAAGAAACAGACAAGCAACACAAAGATGGATAAAACTGGTGAGTATTAATTGATAAGGGTTATCTCCCTTATGCATGGATCACGGGTTCAAAACAATGTATCCCTGTGGATTGAATAAAGAGTTCAGTTCAAAATTCCAAAAAGGTTACAGAGTGCAACAACAAAATAATTGAAGGTTAGAAGATAAAACAGCCATAATGTGATGATAGTTTTTAATTTCTGAACTGCTTTATGGCCAAGTTTACTGCATAAAGTTTAATTGATAAGCAAGATAATTTTGCTGAGTTATTTTTTATGGTTATTTTTGTGACCCTGTGCCAGACTATGCTAAGCAACAGATAACAGAACATAATTTTGACAAAAGAACCCAGTTAATTAGGTTATCTTATTTGTCTTTGGTTTGAAGTCATTCATACCCTAATGCTCATGGCATGAACCTCAAAATGAAAAGTAAAATAAACAACTGACAGCTTTACACTTTTCTTCACTGAAAGGAAATAAATAAGACAAAGAAAATGAAAGTAAATTGGAGTAAATTTGAGTTTATTTACATTAGAAATAATTTTTACCAACATTTTAAACTTTTATGTGTAAAAATGTCAGACATTTTTTCTGAGGTGTTTTTAATTTTTTTTTTTTTCTTCACAAGAGAAAAAGCAGTGACTGGCATTTTCAAGAGGAACAAAATGAATCTTCAATTCTTTTGTTCAGTGGCTTTCTATTCTTACAGTTAACACAATGGATTCTGGTGAAATGGAATATCAGAGAATTTACCGCTTACTAAGATCAACTGTACTAGAGTGGATTTAAACATACGTAAATATTCTGTCCTCCTTCTGCAGATCCATATGAAATAAATGACCATCTGTAGGTGCCACAGTTCATAATCTCAATGTGTTCCATGCAAGCAGAATCCACTATATATGAAAGATGCTGAAAAGTTCTTGACCTGGCCAAGATGCATGGGAAATGGGGTCAGGTAAATATTTCAGCACCCCCTTGTTCATATATACGTGCCATTACTCATTTCTGAGAATCAAGGCTTACACACGTGTTAAGTTAGGAAAAGAAAATGTTCCTAAGCAATCCCCCAGAATAAGGACAAGTTTAGGTTCATGCCTTTCAGAGAGATATTAGAACAAGATGACACTAGAAGTCATCAACAGGAATTTATCACCATCCATTAGGCCATCTTTCAGATGTACACAAATGTCTTATAAATACTTTCATAATTGTATGTGTGCATATATAATTTTGGAGATATATGCAACTTCATACATACATACACCCTGATAGATGTATGTGTGTGTGTGTATATATATATATACACACACACACACACATCGATATATGAAAATATACAACATGAAAACACTGCTTTCTATGTTGCTTCATCACATCTTATTTCCAGTTTGAATCTATGGGGTCAAGTACTCCTACTTATGGCCACTTCAATATTTGAACAGATGAACAAAAAAAAATAAAAAAATAAAAAAATTAAAATTAAATCTCAAAATAAGAAAATGGTGGTTAAAAATAATAACAGAAAAATTTAACCTCAAAAATAAAAAGAGAAAAATTTTAAAAAAAAGAAAATCCCAAACTGTTGCCTTATGTAAGAATCGTAACCCCAAATCAAATTGAAAATGTTCAATACCTATCAAAGCAACAATATTCAAAATACAATCAAACCTTTTTTAATATTTTTAATCTCTAAAAGTTCCACAGGAACAAGAATGCATAAAATGGTGAGTGAGGGATACACTTATTGAACAGAAAATGAAATTAGCAAATTGTTTGAATTTTGCTGATATTCACTTTGCAGTTCTGTTCTTTTCCTGTGCCATAGCGAGATGCCTTGTGTATGAGGGAGGAGGTCTTGTTATTGGTATGTCACAATTGCTGACAGAGGATATGCGTGCACACATACACACACTATAAGAAAAAGTATATAACCTGGCACCAATCAATAAAAAAAAATTAAAAAAACCCAGATGATTGAAGGGAGAGACAGTTAATTTCACATTGATAAATTCCTTTCAAAAGCTGTCGTTTGAAGCCACGTTTGTAAATGGCAATTTCTGAGTAGTTTTCGATTACTTATTCATAATCCAATCACATGAAATGTAATATTAAAGCAGTGACTTTCAAAAGATCGAATCATTTTCTTTTCTATCTTAAAATGAAAAGAAATATAGAAAGCAATTTATAGACACAGACTTTGTTGAATCCCTGTTTATAAAAATGTGGATTTTTGTTGAAATAATTTTTAATTTTACATTCAAATCCAAAATGAATTAAAATAAAACTGAAGAAAGCAATAATGTTACTAAGTTTTAATTACATATAAAAAGCAAATTGTTTGCTTAATTTTAAAAATAATTTTGTCTTGACACAAGAAAACTGAAAATTCAGACAACTTTTCTTTTTTGTTTTTTATCCTGTATCGTCTTTGGAATAAATATCAGTTTTGTGTAAAAGGGGGGGGGGGGATACATCTCTTGTAGCCAATCCAAGTATTTTCTGAATTGATAAAAATAATTTGATAAAGAGAATATTGTTTTGTTAGTAAATAGAAATAAATAAACCTGTTTTTTCTTTTTACAAAAAGATTTTGTATTTTGAAAATATGGAGTTCTTGGTTTGAAATTAAACAAGACACACCTACCCATTAATTTTTTGGTTTTAGGATGAAAGATTAGTTTTAAACAATTTTTTTTATTTTCAATACATAAATGTTTTTAATGCTTTTTATAGAAAAAAAAGGTGGGAGTGATAAGCTAGACTCTCTAGTCTCTCTTTTGCCAGGTATTTAATGATTACTGCTAATCTTTACAGATTAGCAGTATAGAAAAACAATTTTGTGAAAAACATTGAAGTGAACCCATTCAGCATTGGTTATCAATTGGCAATCAAGTCATTTTAAAAGGAAATACTTTTAGACATGATTAAGACAAATTTAAATTTGAACAGATAGGAAATCCTTTGTCATCATGTAATGTTTAACAAACTAATCTGGTAGACAACCGTTATGGTAGCGAGCTGTATCCTCATAAAGCACTTCATACTTTTGCCAAATTAAGCTTTATGCACCAGATGCTTGGGTTCAAGTCCAAGAGTGTGAAGGCTGATTTTCTCACAGCAATATCCATTTGAAAGATTGCAACAACACAATCTTCCTACAAACATTTTGTCTTCTGCCATGATCACCTAAACTTAACAGATATCAAAAAATAGAATTTATTTTAAATTTACACAAGCAACAGATGAAATATGAAGTGCATGCAGAAATTTGCAACATTTTTTAAAACCTGGAAACTGAGTACACAGTTGAAAACCGGTTTTACACATATTTAATACATTGGTTGCTTTGTCAAATTTACTATTCCTGGTTCATTACCTGGTGTAGGGCAATGATTTGGTTTGGGTTTTTTTTAATCAATTCACACCAAGCAAGACAATAATCGCACTAAAAAGCATGCAAGGGGCTACTGGGAGTGAAAGAAAATGAAAAAGACTTAAGAAACCAGAAACCCATTCCTAAACAGGAAACAAGGGATAAACCTCCAGCAAATTATATTGAATCCAATCTTCAGTGTCTCACTATTGTGGCATTTATTGATTGGTTATTTTATTTGATTTTTTTTATATTTACAAGGAAAATTACCATGAAAGGACAATATTAAAAAAATGATGGGAAGGACTTTTGTGTGTGTGTGTGTGTGTGTGTGTGTGTGTGTATCACAGAAAATGTTTTTTTCCTTTGTTGCAAATTCTTCACAAGTCATTGGAAATTTCAGTATATAAGGGAGATAAATTTTCATTTTGCTTAGAAATTTGTATTAAAATATCCTATTTGAAAATACAAGAAAAGTTTAAATTTACTTTTAGCAATCTCACTGATCTTTTAAAATACAAAAAGCTTAATATTTAAAATATAAGAACCTTTTATTACTTATCTCTCAAGTAAAAAAATTTTATTTTAATTTTAGCTTCACTATAATGAAGTATGAAAAATCCTTTTTTGTCCAAAACATCCATTTTTATAACAGCCATCAAAATTAAAAACTGAAAAACCAAGAAGTTGGCAAAATACTTGATATCCATATAGAGAAAATGAGATTTGTAAAAAAACAAAACAAAAAATAATGGTGTAAAAGTCTAAAAAGGAAAAAAAAATATTACTTTATACTAGACATTTTCAGTTTTGAATGTTAAAGAAAACTTTAAAATAAGAAGATTAGTTTAAACTGAGAAGAAACTTGACATTTATAGACATGCTTTCACTAAAATATGCATTCCTTAACCTGTCATAAAAGTTATGAAATTTTCCTTGAAAGGAGTTGATATTGGACTGGACTAAAAAACAACATTTCTACATTAAAATTTTGAAGATCAAATTCTTTCAAACACTCATTTAAAATATTTTCCATTAGTTTCAAATTGAACAACACCAAAATAAAACAAAAAAATTATTTGCTATTTGAATTAAATAAAGCTGAACAGATATCATCAATAACTTTTCAATTATGATTTAAAAAAATAAAATTATGGAATAGTCATGATTTCGGAAGATTTTGCACTGGGCCTTTGAAGTTTAGAGATGAGGTGGGTGGGGGGGGGGTCGTATTTTGAAGCTGTAACAGCAATAAAGGTAGAAAAATGCAATAAATATTTTGATAGCCAAGTAAGAGAAAAAGCTAATAAGTTTCATAACATATGCCTATACATATAACAGCTTTAGAGATAAACAAAAGAAATTTGGACACACAGCAACCAATTCAAAACAGTGAATAAACGTTTTTTGTTGTCCCTACCCCCCTCCAAAATAAAATGGGGAGGGAACGAATTTTGTTTTATTTTCTTTCTCTCCTTTCCCCACCTTTTTTGTTTCATTTCTCAATTGGTTCGGAAGTTCTATTTATGAGTTTAGCAAACTAGAAAATGGTATATAGTACAAAAAACTTTCAATTATACCTTTTGTTAGAATCACTAATAATGAAAGTGTCTTAAATATAAATAAATTTCATGCACAATTCTGTCCTTATTGAGAAAAATAAATATGCACAAAGTGAATTTTGAAAAGCAGATAACTGAGGATGGCTGAAGAATAGATCAGCAGAGAATAAAAGACAAAAATGACAGTAGCATCCTGAAATCTTTCTCACTAGATTTTTTGTCAATGATCTTAATTCTAGTCCATTTCAAAAAAGGATAAACAGAGAAACGACTTGTAAAATAAAAAAATTACAGGGTTTTGTTTAGGTTTTCCTAATTTGTTCACGATACATTTTGCCTGAAGATACTTTAAGAAACACTTCAAATGGGCATTTCAAACTAGCCACCAAAGGTGCTATAAATGTTCTCAAAAAGGAAGAAACTCTGGAGATATGTGAAGAACAAAATATTGGATTTCCTTTGAAGAATATACAATTAAAAAAAACAAAAAAACAATACAAACATATGACAAACGTAGAATCTTTTCCATTATTTTGATTCCTTAATAAACATAATGTGCATTTTGAGATTCAAGAAGTTAGTCCTCTGCAACAGAAGAAATTCTCTTCATGTAAACTGTTTATGAAACTTTTTTTTTTAACAGTTATACTTCTAGAATCAGGATTTAATATTGAGTATATCATCTTAATTCATGAAAACTAACAATAATGAAAGTCTATAATTTTAAGAAGAGTCATTATCATTCCAAATTGAGTGTTTCTTAGACAAATGAATTCATTATTCACTTCAAAGAAAGAAAGAAAGAAAGAAAGAAAGAATTGAGCCTGTCGGCATATTACACAATATTTATTGTTTGCCATTTTTGCTTTGTTGAAAAAAGAAAATAAAAAGACATACCCCATCTTTGATTAAGGATTTTACACTAGAAGGCCAGAGAATAGATCAGCCCCAAAAAAATGTATCAGCAAAACATCAACGCAGAGAAGGTGTTCAATTGTGGAAACAATTCTAGGAATGATAATGAACAATCTTAATTATTTCAATTTAAAAATATTGCTTCAGGAATAACACAAGAAAACCTTATGATTACTGATAGCGCAGTAATTTCATAAAATTGAAAATAAAAAATAAGAAATTATAGAACAGAGTTAAACAAATGCTTTTAATTTTTATATCAACATTTTTGTGTAATTTTGTTTTGAAAATTATCAAAGATTAAAATTCCAAGACAAATTGTCAAGTACAAAAAGTGGTAAACAAATTTCTAAATAATTTTACATTGAAATAACCAACCAAGATTCACAAATATACCCCACCCTGTACAAATAAATAGACACCAATTTTTGACTTTTGATAAAAAAAAAACAACATTTTTACTTAAAACTTGAGCGGACCACTATCTTCAAGGTTGGTTGTAAATGAACAAATTGTTATATGAAAATTACTTATGTTAAAGTAGATGCTATGCAAACTTTTTCTATAATGCATATGAAAGGCAAATCTATTAAGAAAAAAAGTGTGGTTGGATACCAATAAATCATTTTTAAGTGTTTTCTACCCAAATCAAAATCTATAGCAGAGATTTGTTTAAAATATTTTTAAGAGATAATAAGAAAAAAAACTATTGCCCATTGTTCAATGGTTATGTTGTTGAAATGAAGCAGAGGTGTACATTTTTTTTGTTGTGCCAGTCAACATTGGTCAATTCATACCAGCCATTCATTTATCATGTAACAAAATAAAAAGAAATATTTCAAAATATGGCGTTGCTTTCTTTGGTCCTGAAATACAATTAGGAATCAGGTTTTAAAATTTAATTATTGTGAATCATAACAAAAAAGAAAGCCTGTTATTGAAATGGACACACTCACAATCAATAAAATGTATGTGATTATGAGAAATGATGTATTAAAAAACTTTATACACTGATTCATTTGGAATAGCTTTCTTATCATTCGTATTTCAATGGTTCAACACCAAAGCTTTGTGATAAAGATGATAAAGAATCAACGTAAGAACAAAAATTCAATTTTAGTCAGGAACTTTTATGAAGTGATTTGATAAATATATTTTGTTATTAATTATCACATTTTTGGTGTCTTTTCTCAATTCCAGTAAATAAAACCAAGAAGATTCAAAATGTCAATTCATAAAAGAAAAGATAAAAAAAAATTAAAAATAGACATGGGCTGAGGAAAATTTCACAGATGGGTATTTCATTTTTGTAACAAAAACGAAGGGATCATGAAACACTTTATATTGTTTCTACTCACTCCTAATCATAGACTTTGGCTTAAAAAATGAATCTTAAACAATCTATTCAATTCTTTACTACAAAATTCAAATATTGCTTTTATTAATAATCAAATATATAAAATTAAAAAAATTATTATTACCTTAAAAAAAATGACTTATATAGCAACTATTAGATTTCAAATATCAAGTTTTATTTGTAATTTTTTTTCTTATTTTAAGTAGGAAAAAAATTAAGCATAAAACTAAAAAATATCACTCTTTGCATCAATAAGTAATGAAAATAAATAACAGACAGCAAAGGTTATAAAAATAATTTTTTTCTGTAGATTTCTTTTTCATCCCAAATGTACAAGTTAAAAAGAAAATTACAAAATATGCATGGGAGCGGGGTCAGGAAGAAATGGCAGGTAAAAAAAAAAAAAAAAAATCTATGTTAAAGTGAGATCTGACATAAGGGAAATAAGTGTGATCAGATTTTAAGAATGCAAAGTGAAATTGGCATTGAGTTATCAGAAATCCAGCTCCTTTGCATTATTAACCTACCAGAAGCCTGTATCAGATTTTCATAATCATTAAAAAAAACCCCAGTAGATTAGGGTGGGAAAAAGAAAGCAATTTAGAAGCAGATTTAATCTTTCATCCCAAAGTCATGAAAATTATAAATGTGGCCCCCACTTGACAATATTTTTACTTCGATACTTCCAAAACAACGTTATTTCCATTGTACTATTGTTGAAAGAATTTTGTAATTTTTTTCATCTATTAAATGGTGGAAGTTGGTGCTACATAATAGGTTTATCAATCACAGCCACACCAGCATAACTACGGCCAGTCATCATACAAGATGGCAAAAGTGTCCACTTGTTACTTTTTACATCATAGCATTCAACTGAACCAAGATTTGAAGAGCCATCATCTCCTCCAATCACATAAAGAAGTCCATCATTAGTTACCACTCCTGAAAAGTAAAAATGAAAGAATTTTATCAATGAAAGTCTTTTGCAAGAATTTGGTCAGCACTGCTGGAGAAAGAATATATTGTTGATAACTGTAAGAATGAGGTTTATTATGAGAATTCAGATTTTTTTTTGTTTTTTTCCTAAAATCTCATTTTTTATCAATGAACTTGATTTGGTGAATATTAATTCACAAAGATCAAACTTATACAGAGAAAATTTCATATAAAAAACTCAGCTAATAAGCATGCATCAAATTACAGACTGTCTCTATTTCTGAGATTAGGTATTGTAACTATTTACACTATTTACATCATTTAGATTGTTGTTCTCACTTTTATTGTTATATTCACAACGCTTTGGACATTGTACACTCCAGACTTCTTCATGTGATATACGCTGGAATTTCAAACTGATCCCTTTATTTAGTCCACAGGGTAATTCCACATGCCATGCCTTTTTAGCATGTGTCCCAATTTCAGTTATTTCCCTTTAGCAATTCAACTCATCAAGTTTTTATTCACCTCTGCTGTGGGCAGGGATTGAACTCGTCACTTTTTGGATTAGTCATATAATTAGATATGCTTAGTCAAACATTAAGAAGGAAAAGAAGGATTGTTAATCCTCTCCACTGATCTACCTCACTAAGTTTTCTTAGGAACAAGCAATAGAACAGGGTAGTCAAGAAAATGAACAAGGAAAAGAAATTAAATTAAAATCAGATGAAAATGCAATCCACACATACAAACGGTAGAAATACAAAATTAAAATAACGGGCAAAATTACCCAGTGATATTGGAATTCAAAATCATTTCTTTTAATATTAATTTTTTTTTGTTTAAATGTAAATACTGATTGAAACTCTGAGAAGAGTCATTATTGATCAAATTGTTTATTAAATGATACATTAATTATAAACAGAGAAACTTTTTTAATATTTCATTATCTTAACAGAACATCATAAAAAAAAAATTCTTGGAGATCTTATCCATTATTTTCCACAATGAAAGCACATTATTTTTTTTTATACTTTTCAGTAAAGTGACAAAAAAAGTTCATATTTTATTCTAATATCACTATTACTAGAATACATAAATATGTAATATCTCACTAAAACTCTATAAAATCGTGTTGATCTTCTGGCCATGAATATACACTAGTGTGTATTAAAAAGTGAACCTCAATTGGTTTCAGTTGTGCTTTTCAATGTTTAATAAAATGTTTCAAAAAGAAGGAATTGCCTTATATTGAAAATGAGGATGTCTGCTATAAAATGCAATGAAATTCATTTGTATAACATAAAACTCAAGAAAAAAAGAGTTGAAATTGTGGTTTTCAAGCAGAGTTAAGTAACAACCATTTTAAATATTTAATGAAGTTTTAGCATTCCACTTCAGTTTTAAAATTCTTCTCAAAAAATCATTGGTTAAAAAATAATGCAATGCAGTTACTATATGCCTTCTTAAAAAAGTGAAAATTTTGTGGAAATTTGGATCACACAGACCTTGCTATTTTTCTAGTTGCTGATTGGCTGAATAACAATAAATATGAAAAATGCCTACGCAATCAGGTTTTGCTGCCAATATTTTTGAACGGCAGGCTGGAGCCTGTCATGTGACAGACAACCAAATAAATAAGGAGCACAAATATATATCCCATCAGTGTGACAAAAGAAAAGTCAACCAGACACTTCATTGCCACGCTAAAGAAATTTAACTTGGATATTACAGTTTTTCCCAATTCTTCACCAGCAAAAAATTACTTAAAAAAAAGGTTTTTCCTGAAGGTACAAGTTTACCGAACACATTTTCAGCTCTTCAGGACATAATTCAAGAAACATTCTCACTCAGTTCTATTTAACAAAATTTGCTCTTGGTGAACATTTTCTTTTAGCAGCAAGATTTATTGTAATTACAAGGTAACCAAAAAAGTTCTGTCCGTTTTAAAGGAAAAAAAGAACGCTTCACAGTATGTGTAACTTATATTTAGTCTTCGAAGTAATTGCCATCAGCATCCAGGGGGTTTGATGCAAAGAAGTCCATGAGGGCTTTGCGCAAGTCTGCTTCATTGGTGAAGGATTTCCCATGAAGATGATTATCCAGGGAGTGGAAGAGGTGGTAATCGGATAGCGTAAGGTCAGGCGAATAAGGTGGATGGCACAAAGTCTCCCACCCAAGTTGCTGTATGGTATCCCTAACCACTCGTGCGACATGTGGCCTGGCGTTGCATGGAGGAAAAGCACACCTTTGTGATTCACCAGTGCTGGCTCCTTCTGGTGCAATGTCTGTTGCACACGTTTCAATTGCTGTGAGTATAGGTCTCCAGTGACCATTTGGCCCATTGGTAGCAGTTCATAATGAACCACTTGACGACCTGTACACCAGACACAAAGCATAATCTTGCGTGGGTGCATAGGTGGTCTTGCGGTGTGAGGGACAGCACCCTGAGGAGACAACCAATGTCTGTAACGCTTGGGAGTTTCGTACAGGACCCACTTTTCATCACTGGTAAGCACTCGATTGAATAAGGATGCGGTATGGTGGCAAGAAAGCAGTGATACACAGACTGCCACTCAATGTCCCTTGTGGACCTCCAACAGCGTTTGCGGAACCCACTTGCTCAGTTTGTACGTCTTACCTAGGCAGTGCAGATGAAGTCTAACTGTTTCATCGGAAATGTTGAACTGTCTTGCAAGTTCACCACACGTTAGACTACAGTCCTCTTCAATGGCCGCCTTCAGGACTCCGTCATTCAAGACCTGTGGTTGTCCACTGCGAGGCTCATCATGGAGGACAAATCTCCCAACTTGAATTTTCGAAATCAACGCCTTGCAGTACGTTCATCCACAGCACTATCCCCAAACGCTTGACACATGCAGCAACTTGATGCAGCTGCTGATAAGCCCACTTTGAAGTTGTAAAGCAAACAGCCCCGAAAGAGATCTCTAGACACTTCCATCCTTCTCAGAGCTGTCCAGCTTATAACTGATGGCCGGGCACGGTGTGCGTGTTTTTTATAACGTCTGATGTTCCTACTTCCGGCTGTCGAATTTGAAAACAATTGCTACACGCATTTCGTATATATTTCAACTTCATTCAATGACTAATCAAAAAACGGACAGAACTTTTTTGGTTACCTTGTATTTTCAGAAGTACAAAAACTAAATTTTATTTAGTATCAAACAGAAACTTCTTGAAACATCAAGTAAATATTCAAAGTTCTATTTTACCAAACAATATTCTTATTACACAAAACATTTGACTAATTCACAAAGAACATTTCTTCTAAAAAAAAAAAAAAAAAAAAAAAAACTCCTTCCATTGTGAGACCTAATAAAAAATTCTTTATTTCAAAGAACAATTTTTAAATAATTAATTTCCTAGTTAAGAGTAAACAACTCTTATTTATGCATTGTAAAATTTCTGTACCAAAAGACAGTTTTGAAGGAACATTTTAAATATTTTTATTTGTTCAATTAACATTACTGAACTTTGAAACTCAGCTTAGCTCAGATAAATATTCTGAGTAGTTTATTCTTAATAATTGTATTATTTGTATATAAATATTTTGTTATTGCTTTACGTATGTTGTCATCTTTTGATTGCCTCTGTTAGCCTTGTGCCATACATCAAAAATTAAATGCTTGTGGAGGAGTGAAGTTTTACACCTGCAGCTGACCTTATGTAACTAAAAAGCTTTCTGATCACTTTTCAAACTTATTTCACCTTCTCCTCTGCAACAAACTAAAGTGATGATTTATATAATTGGGTTTGGAAATGTTATTTAATAAGTCTTCAGAAAGTTTAGTTTGTTGAAGTTCTTTCCACATATTTTCAAAGCTTCTGAAATAAATAAGATAAAAATGGTCAAATTTGATCAGTGGAAATTCTATAGTTTCTTCTAAGTGCTATGTCCTTTCAGGACATGGACGATCATAGCTCTCCATAACTTCCTGCCTTTTGTGGCTCTTAGTAAGGTTTGACTTTTTGCTATCTCTCCTAATCCCTATTCTGCCAATTATTTACACAAGGTCGTTAAATTGATTATTCACTACCTTCCTCTGTCTCTTGCCTTCAATATGTCCTGTAAGTGTAAAATTCTCCAAGCCCTCTTTCCTCATTATGTGTCCTAGAAATTTCAATTGTCACTTTCTGATTCTAAATATAAATTTCATCTTTGTTTCTGTTATCCCTAAAACTTCCTTGTTACTCAAATTTTCAGTCTATTGAATTTTTGGCATCCTTCAAGAACCACATTTCTGTTGCCTCATGCCCCTTTTTCATTTGTGAGGAAATTGTCCAGCATTCAATACCATATAGGAGGATCAATACTATATAACAGCTTAGAACTATTTCTTTTTTCTTTGTTACTAATGAAATTTTCCTGTTTCCTAATACTTTGTTTAGCTTTTGGAAAGAATCTTTTGTTATTCCAATGTGCCTTCAGATTTTGATATTGAATTGAACAGGAATTCTATTGAAGGCTACATATATCCCACAATACCAGGGGTTAGTGTTCAAACCCAGATAGCAATCAAGTTTTCCTTATTTGGAAGTTTAGCAAAGCCTGATCTTCCTACCCATATTTGCTAATGCATGAAAATCACCATAACACACACATCTTTTGCTTGACTTTCCATTTAGAACTGAGTTTCTATCAAGTGATATGCACATAACTTCATCTATGGTTTCTGCTATCATCTCTAAACTAAATCCCCTCAATGTATGTGGAATTGATGATACCCCTGCAATAGTCCTTAAACGTGCTCCTGAACTGGCTCCTGTTCTCTCTAAATTCTACTATAAATGTCTTGCTGCTTCTTGATTTCCTGCTTATTGGAAATTCTCTTCTGTAGTTCCAGTTAAGAACTCAGGCAAACCATCCGATCCCTCTATCGGACTATTATTAGCCTTCTACCTCTTTTAACAAAGTACTAGAGGCTCTAATTAACTCTGAATGGGTTAAATTTTCATTTTGCAGGCTCTTTTTTCACATAAGCAATATGGCTTTCATTTCTCTAGGTTGACTGCTGATGCATTAATGTATTAGAGTCTATCAAGCTTTAGATAACAATAGTGAAGCTTGGACTGTTGCTTTGGATATCTGGACGTTATTGGACAGGGTCTGGTGTACAGGAGGTTTTCTTGAAAGGTTATGGTATTTCTGGATGAACTAATTCAGTCTTATCAAAATGTGAAATGAAAGTTGTCTTGGATGGTCACTCTTTTTGCTTTTTGCATAAATGTGCGCATTCCCTGTGGCTCTATCTTTGGGCATATATTGTTTCTAATTTTCATAAATGATTTTCTTGATGTCATCAGTTCTCAACTTGGTATCTATGCTGAGGACAAAACTATTTACTCCTGTCTTAATAGAGTTTGATCAGTTCGATATGTTCAAATTGGCAGATGATCTCAAAAATGATCCACAATCTGTTGTTAACTGGGGCAAGTAATGGTTTGTGAATTTTAATACCTCAAAAATGAAACTGCTCATTTTTAATCATCTGAGAGAACCCTTTTTACCTTCCATCAGCATGGCTGATGCTAACCTCCAGGAAAGTGACTCATTGCACCTTCTCAGATTAATGTTTTCAGCTAACATGAATCAATCATTAGGTCTGCTGCTAAGAATGTTGGTTCACTATGTCATGCTAGACAATTTTTCTTGCCCGAATCTATCTTACATATAAGTCTACCATTCATCCTTGCTTTGAATATTGTGGCCACATCTAGTGTGGTGCTCCTGCTATATATTTAGAGATTCCTGATAAAATCCAAAGAAGAATCTTCAATGTTATTGGACTTGACCTGGCATCTCAGCTTTAGTCCCTTTCCCACTGTCATAATGTAGGTTCCATGTGCCTTTTCTATAAATATTTGATGATAACTGTTCTGATGAACTTTCCACTATGATATGTAGACTTTATGAATTTAATCACAGTACTAGAAAAGTAGGTACCTCCACTTGTTCATGTACAAAACAACATAGCATGATGAAAAAAGGCCTCAAACTCAATAAAAACAAAGTTGTGTAATCAAAATGTTTATGTTATTATTATTGTTGTTTTTTATTTTTTGAAATTTCTTTTACTCCTTTGTAGCACGTTGTAAATTTTGGTTAAAAATCCAGTTTTTTTTACATCAGTGGCAGACCAAAGATAAAGGTTAGTTTTTTTTTTTGCATTTTTTCCGGTGAAAAACACATTGATTTGGAAATTCTTGCAAAATTCAAATAATTACTGGATTTTAATGAAACTTTCAGGACATATTCAGAAATGAATTAAATTAATTTAAAAAATTTTTTTTTTTTTTTTTTACATATGTTACCCCCAACACATTTAATTTCATGAAATTTTGAGAAATTAAATGGCAGGGGGGAGGATTTTTTTATTAGTTAAAAAAAAAAAAACAGGACTCTTTGGAGAAAGTAAATTATCAATTTTTTTTTTTTTTTTGTAAAACAGTTAGCTGTTTCATTGAAAATCTGCTCTGAATTGTAAAATTAAAAATGAAATAAAACATTTAATTAGAAAAGCTTTTAATTGCTTTTGTAAAACTCCTCAACTGCCTCAAGGACACATGGCACAGTGGATAAAGACGTTAGTTAGATCCAGTGACAGGACCCAAAGAGTGTGAGTTCAATACCTGGTTAAGGTGGTGAAGAAATTGGAGAGGGGAATTAACAGGAGATAACTGATAACTGACATCCATTAGACATGACACATGGAACTAGAACAGTCTACCCCAGCAAGCGAAATAAAGGGTTCAGTTTGACATTCCAACCACCTGAAGAAGGTTGGAGCATACAACGGCCAAAACATTGTGATAAATATGGCAACAAAGAAGAGGATGATAGTCTGAACAATGTAAATAGTGTACCCAAATATTTTTTAAAACATTTTAAAAATAGTTTTAATGAAAAAAACGTTCCTAATTTCTACCTATGGGAATCTATACATGACATAATCATTAAAATAAGAAGGTCACATGATTTAAGTGTCGTCTAATGCACTGCAATTATTTCACTTTTAATTCAGTTCTGTTTCATCATTAACGTCTTTGCAAAACATCTCTTCAAAATATCAAAAAAAAGTTTTACTTAATTGCTATTTCACTAAATATCACCTTGAGAGCTTCTCAATAAATCAATAAAGATCAAAGAAAGAGGGAACCTATTATTAAGAAATGCTTGTATATTGGTTTTTTATGCTATAAGTAATATTTATTTCAAACCAGATTAATTTAACTTTAAATTTTCTAATTTTACTCAAATAATGTGTCACAAATCTATAATTAAATTTTGAAAGATTTTTAAAAGTGATAAATTTGTTCGTTTACAAATTTCTTAAAATTAGGAAAATAGCCGCTTTTTAAAAAATCTTTTTAAAAATCGAGCAATTATAACATTCCAATCTATATAATTTCTATCTGAAATACACCAGAATATTTTACTTAGTGGAAATAATAAATTTAATCATCTAGCTTTCACAATTAAAACTAAAATGAAATCTTCAAGAATGCTTTTTCATTTTTTAAATTTAATTTTAAACCTTAAGTTATCGAAAATTCAGTGGAGGTGCCTAGTGTAAAGTCTCATCATTTTAAAGTTGAAACTGCTAGATGTAACCATAAGTTCTATGCTAACAGTTTCTTCTACTGCACTTCTCACTTGTGGAACTCTCTTCCAGCTTTGTGCTCCCCAGTTTTTAAAAAATTTAAATGCAATGTCAATCGTTAACTTCTGCCTTCTTAATTCTTCTTTCATTGTCGTCCCTCCTTAATAGTGTATTTTTCTCATATTCTCTAACACTCAGTCTCTCCTTGTGTCCTAGTGGCTTTAGGCTTGCATGGGGTGATATCACTTAAGTTATTTTTAGTGGATACTCATGTTTGAGTAGATAGTGTTTTGTTTTGTTGTTGTTGTTGTTGTTTTTTTTTATAATTTTAAACAGTACATTTATTTTTGTCTACCAGCCAGAATATTTGAGAAATCTTATTAAAGTAAAACCTGTGCTCTCTAGCAGGATTTGAGCCTGTGTTCTTGGCAAGAGAAACTACTGTTAGATCACAGGCCATGAAGTACATTACCAATCAAGCAAGTTTGAATAGTGTCTTATTGTAAAATCATTCTCATAGAATCTCAAAATTTCATATCTGCTCAGTTTTATATTCAAATGTAAACAAAGCAATTTCTAAAGAATTAATGGATTTGTTATTTATTAATCTGTCAGAAAGAAAAGTTTTATTTTGATTTTGATAACAGTAAAGAATAAGAATTTTATTTTGGTAAAATAAAAACAAAACAAAAATGATTGGATGACTGAATGTAAGTCAAACAATGTCATTGGATACGAAAAGGTTAATTTTTTCTCCTCAGAATAATAATATTTCTAGAAATAAAAAAAAAACCCCAAAAAACAAACATATATTTTTCATTTAGATAGGGGGAAAGGTAGACTGAATTATTTAATAGTTATGTATTTCACAACACAATACCAAAAAAGTTTTTATAGAATTAATCAGAAGAAAAAATAAAAGATCAGAAAGAGAAAATCTTTAATGGATTTATTCTGGCTTACAGATATCAAAAACAAAACAATTATACTTTATTTATTTATGATACCAATCTTTATGCAGTAAGAAAGATTTGAGGTCTGTCTATATTTCTGAGATGAGATATTGTAACTATTTACACTATTTACATTGTTTAGATTATTGTCCTCATCTTTGCTGTCATATTCACAAAAAGTCTGCCCTGGTGGATGAAATAAAGAGGTTAGTTTGACATTCCAATCACCTGAAGATGGCCGGAGTGTACAACAGTTGAAATGTTGTGAATATGACAACAAAGATGAGGATAACAGTCCAAACAATGTAAATATTGTAAAAAGCTTTGAGGGTAGCTGAGATTTTACAAGCCAGCAGTAGAAAAACATTTTGTGATGGTTAAATATTTAACTCGGACAATAATTAAACATTCTTCATGGCAAGAGAAACGTCTACACCTAGATAAAGTCAGATATGTAAAAAAAAAAATAGGTTAAAAATGCAAGATCTCTCAACCAATATTTTAATCAGTAGGTTGGAGAAGGGAAATTGATCAATTTTTTAAAACTACACTGAAAATTCAGACATCAGGAGCAAAAGTATTTTCTAATCCAAATTAGAATAAATCAAAATGTATACCAAAATGAAACTGAATTGACCCGCGCTAATCTCTCAGCTTGTTTGGAATTAAATCGGTGACAGATTATTACACAGATATTATAAAGATTACTTCTGAAATTCCTAATTAAGAACCTGGACTTAATTTTATTTTGTTAGATTTGCTAATCCCCATTTTTGTAATAATGAAACAGAAAATGTAAATAATTAGAAGAAAGCTTTTGATTTTGGCTAACACCATTTCATGCTTATCAGTTTCATCAAAAATCAACAGAATGTACAATTACAAATAAGATGTTTCGCCCCAAGCAATGTGATGATGCCACTAGGATGAAGTGTGTGTGTGTGTGCGTGCATGGAGGGGACAGGGAGTGAAAGTGAAAGGGAAGACTGAGAATGAGGAAGACTGAAGAAAGAACCAAAAGGAACAGGGACCAAGAAAATGGAAGATGGTAATTGATGTTGCATTTACATTTTTGAAGATTATAATTATCAGAGAAACAAGAAGTTGGAAGGGAATTCCACAGGTGATAGGTGAGAGAAAAGAAACTGTTACAATAGAATTGACAGTTGCATCTAGCTAGTTCAAAAGTAAAAAGATGAGACCTAGCTGATAATCTAGCAGCATGCTTATATTCATGTAGTTGGGGCACTGGACAAAAAAGCTAATCAGAACAGTTGCCTTGAAAATATTTGTAGAAAAGACAGAGGGAAGCCACGCCGCGTTGGCGAGAAAGTGACTGAAGTCGAGATGCCAAGTCAGGATCAAGTGCATGACATGACTTTGGTTGGTGGCTTATATGAATTAAATTCTTTATTTTATTTTTATTTTTTCACCTAAGCAAGGCAATAATGCCACTAGAACACAGGTGGGGGGAGTTACAGGGAGTGAAAGAGAATGACTGAGAATGGGGAGGATCGAGGAGGGGATCGAAAGGAACAGGGTTCAAGAAAATGCAAGATGGTGATTGATGTTGTACTTAAATATTTGAAGATTGTAGTTATCAGAGAAGCAAAAAATTGGAAGGGAGTTCCACAGGTGGGAGGTCGGAGAAAAGAAACTGTTACAGTAGAAATGGCAGTTGCATCTAGCTAGTTCAGCCGTAAAACAGTGAGACCTAGTTGCCAATCTAGTAGCATGCTTAAATTCATATATTCAGAGCACCAGGGGAAAAGATCATCAGAACAGTTGCCATGAAAATATTTGTAGAAAAGACAAGAGGTAAGCCACTACAAAGAATAGGTAAATCTGGCTAGAACTATTTTTTTAAGCTGTTTATAAAAAAAAAATAATTAGTAGAAAGTGAATATTTCTCCAGTGGTCTGATGTAAAAAGAGAGTATTTATCCAGTGGGGGGTAAATTGAAATTTAAAATATCTGACTTTCCTGGTTTTCAATAGGGAAACAGTGAGGAAGAGCAAAACAAAATTTTAAAAAATGACTTCATCCAAGAATAGAAATCATTAGAAATGATTAAATTCAAATTAGATTTTGTGTTTACCAATAAATTGTCAAAGGTTCTGGATATAGAGTGAATCTACCAGTCAGAAGTTAAGCTTGAAATCAAATTCTTTATCATTCTTCCTGATTTCAAATATTTGACTTCTTTTTACCTTTGAGACATGTTTAGGTATAGAGTATTCTGAATTTTACCTTGTAGCTGAAACAGCTGCACATTTTATATCAGTGCCAAAATTCAAATTTTGAATACTCTTCTTTAAAAAGAAGATTAGTACAATACAGTCTTCCAACTCCTATTCTCTCACCATTTAACCATGGGCAAATATCAAGAAGACCTATTTTTAATGTAATCTATCAAATTTTTATATCACAAAGATATAAGGGGCCATAAAAAAAAGAATGAATGTGTTGCTGATAGAAAAAAAAGACAGGAAAATTTAGAGAGTGATAACCACCGATATCCTGAAGAGATACAGCACACAGAAATCAAATTTCCAGTTTCAATTTAAGGATTTTTAATAACCTACACTGATTCCCCTCCTTGTACAACACAAAACAGTTTTTAATTTTTCTCTTGTCAAAAGTTATTTCCAATACCATCAAATAGTAATAATAATTGCTGTTTTTATTATCACTAGCACAATTGTTGTTTTATTGCCTCATATAAAACAAAATCACTTTAAAAATTATTGCTTGGGTAAAATTGACATCATGTCTAAACAAAACATTTTCATATTACTATAATTTTAAAAAACATCAGCTTTTTATTAACTCTTTGGCTTCACTTTTTTACAAAAGTGCTTCTTTCAAATGCAAGTCTCTTTCGCAGACAGCTGAAATTCTCTTCAGAAACAATAGAGTTTCTAGAGGATGTTACTTTTACAAAAATTGCTTTTTATTTAAGATTTAAGTGTCTCCAAGTCCTTGTGGGTGAATAATTATTTTCCACCATCCAACTTCTCTCTCACAGGTGGGATGTGGCAAGCCCCTCACTGTTCTATCACTAGTTCCATGGAAAGTGCTCAGATGAACTATATTCTTTGGTTCTGCCAGGGCTAACCTTCACAGCTAGGACCTGCCATACTATTTACATTGTTGTAAATCATTTACATTCCCTCCATATTCCATCGGTGAAAAGTAGGTTCCACTTGAACAGCTTCTTCCCACAATTCAGACTCCCAAGAGGATGTTTCTCCAATCACTACAATCTTAACCTGTTCAAGTCTAGTCAATAGTTATCTTCCCCTCCTATCCATATAAACTAACCCTTAACATAACCCTCTACTTGGGTGGCCTCCAAGCCTTGTACAGGATGGACCTTACTGGAAAAAAAAAATGTCTGAACCAGAATTTTAAAATAAAAAAAGTGCTAAGTAATTTTTTATATAAATGTAAGTAATTATGAAAATAATGTCCATCACCCAATCTAATTAAATTTAATAATTCTTTTTTAATCTCATTATTTAAAACAACATAAAAGAAATACTCACCCGCATTTCTTCGACATAAATGCATATCTGCAACTGGTGACCATATATTTTTTTCTGGATTATATACTTCTACACTTTTCCGTACTAGTGGGCCATCATGCCCACCTACAGCATATAATAGACCATCTAAAACGCCAACACCTGCAACAAAAAGTAACATAAAACTTAAAGAAGAGACATGGAATTTTGATGAAAGCAAATAGCCATGTTCTTAGATATTCTTCTCGCATTCAAGCACAGTTAACATACAAACCTATACAGATGAGAGCTTCAAGCCTCTTCTGATTAAATTGCTAATTATTTAGGAATTTAAGAATTCCAACTGATGGAATAAATATCTATGAAAGTAACTCTGAATGTAATACCTACTTGATCACACCATCATGTATTGTATGTTGTCAGAGATAGAAGCTAAGTGGCAGTTTGGAAAAATGTTGTCTTACATAAAAGTACAAATGAAGCTGAGGTCTACCATTCATTTCCTTTGTGCAGAAATAATTGCACTTACTGACATTCATTAACACTTGATGTTTATAGAGACCAAAATAGTGGGTGTGAGAAACAGGTAGTGGGTGATGCATTTCAACAGTGAGGATGACAACATGTGTGAAAAGCCATGTTTATAAGCGTCACAGTCAGGCTCTTGTTCATTGCTGGCAAAAATGCAGAGCTGATGTTGGTTCCTATATGTGGAGAGAAAAACGGTTTTGTAGCTGAAAACTTGTTTAGACAGTGTTATTGTGTTTCATATTGTGGCATATTTGATCCGTGTTGTATAACCGAGGGAAATCAAAGAAGACAACAAGAGACATTATTTTCAGAGCATCTCTTGAATAAGCATGTTCTCTAATAAAAAGTTTCATATGAAAAAGAAAATACTTTGGTCTTCAATTACAAAAATATTACTGCTTTCAGTTTAGTGTATCTAAATCAATAATTTTTTATATTTTCCAATTTGTGACCCAATCAGATTGTCAAGCCAATTGTTAAATTTCTATAAAGTTGAATTTTAATCTGTACCATTTCTAAATCATGTTGAAAAAAAAAAAATGACATAAATAAATGACAGTGTTAAATGATTTAATATGCAGATGTTTTTTGCTAGTTGCGTATATGAATAAATATCCCATGATGTTGATTTCTATGAGTAAAAAAAGAGAAGAAACCAGAAAAGCAGGAATATTTTAATCAATTTGCCTGATATTTCAGAAGAGATGCAAATGTTCCTTATTTTTTAGAATTCTTGATATGACATTGATTTATTTATGTTTTTCATAACATTTCAGCCAGTCTATTCTCAGCTCATCTTTAGGTGAAGTCTTGTCTAATGCAAAAATGCTATGGTCCTTCTTATAATCTGGTCCGCAAGTTTTTTCTTTTTTTTTTATAATCCTTTTCTCTGTAATCAATTTTTGGTTGTTAGGTTGCATTGTGGACAAATGCAGACAATTATGCCTTTTCTCCAATTAAGGTCTTACCTTTTTTTCATATTGACATTTTGTATTGGAATGAGATTTTCTGATAATGTCTATCACATGTGCAAATTATTTTACTTTCTATATTTTCCAGGATTATGCTTACAAAATAGAAATGATTCCATAACGAACCATTTGGATGCAATGAATAAATTAAAACGTTTGCCACCTTAGCTTTCTTTCATTTACCCACCTGCACCACTACGCCGACAAGACATTTCTGCCACTGGTCGCCACGTATTGGACTCTGCATCATGACACTCCACCGTACTCAAACACTGCCGAGAACAGCCATCATATCCACCAACTGCATAGAGCAGACCTGCATAGATCAAGAGTTATTAATTCAACAAAGAAAATAATGCAGCAATAGCAGAACATTGCTAATTTGATTGTCAATGGGAATTTACACAAGCCAATGATAAAGGCTGAAAAAGGCAAATCAAATTTAATCAATTAAGAGTTTTTTTTATTAGTTTTAACAAGATTTCTAATCTATTGTAAAGGAAACACTATATATATTAAAACTAAAACATGACTATAAATTAGTCAAGAGGCTGAACATATCATTTAGGTACATATTGTTGGAAATATCTAATGCATGGATTCTTTTCCATTTTCAAAATTACTTTCTATAATTTTAAGAAAATTTTTTTTCAAAATTATCTTAAGGCCATTTGCAGAAAAAAAGAAAGAAAAATGTGGTAGAATTATTTTCTGACTCTTGATGATTTACATGACATGAATTTTAAAAGAAAACACACAAAGCAATAACATAAACAATTGAAGGATATGAAGCAATAATCATAAATATTGCTTAGGTAAACCTCAATGGTGGTAAGAAAACATTCATCAGTGTCAAAAATAGGAAAAAAAGTTCTCACCTCCAACAACACCAACCCCTACACTACTCCGCCTGATGCTCATCGAGGCTATTGATCGCCATGTGTTGGTCTTTACATCATAACATTCTGCACTGTCTAGTCCTGATGACCAACAGGAAAAAAGAAAATAAAGACACCTGGTTATAAGTCAGTAAGTAAAAACATACAGAAAAAAAAAAGAATAATAATAATAACATTCACCTCACAAAAGAAACTTGAATTAATAAAGAAATATATTTGTTATATACCGTACCTATGAACACTAAGTGGGGGTAAATAAGTAGTCCACCACTAGCAGTGGTTGACTTACTTCACACCACTGGTGAGTATTGTATTTTGTTGATGTTATAAAGATTAGCATTTCATTTCCAACCTCTGCTTTGGTTATTCCTCATTCAGTAACCTTTTCTAGGTTACAACAATATTAAATCATTTATACAAAACCTACAGATTTGTTGCAAACTCTGCAGTCTTATTTTTTGGTGATGTTTGGCATTCAATTGCTGTTTAAATTACTAAAATTATCTTTTTGTCTGGCAGAGGGCCGCACAAGTAAAGGAATTCAGTAAAGGATCAAATTAAAGTTGAAATGTTTGTTTTGTCTCTGATTACATGTAAAGGTGGATATTAATTCAGGGTAATGGCATGGAAATAGCTTAACCTAGTTTGGCACAAGAGCAACCAAGAATGATTGAATTAATAAAGTTGGAATTATATTATGTAGTAATTGTCTTTGAGAATCAAATTTCTAAATATCAAGTGGAAAAATGAATACAAACATGGTGTTTCGAAAAATATTTCAATTTCTACCAAAATAGAATAATAAAAGGTATAAATTGGTAAATAAATTGATATTTTGAAGTTGTTATATATAAATTAAAAAAAAAGTACATTACTTAATTTATATGGATGAAAAACAACAAAAAACAAAAAAAAAGTCCTCTTGATCCCTTTTTACAAAACAATCAAATAACTTTAAACAAAATGGAGAAGCATTGATATAAAAACATTTTTATTTTCGGATAAAATGTTAAACCTGTAAAACAATTTAACATATAAATGGAAAATTTTACTAGCAAGATGCCTATCATAATTCAAGCATAAAATTTCTCGATACTTATACACAAAGCAGCAAGTTGACTATACATTTCAATTATTTACACTATTTACATGTCCTCATCTTGTGAATACACTTCAATTGTTGTTTTTTTTCCCTTGTATTTAATGATCATTTGACAACGTAAAAATGACTAAACTTCAAAATACATACATCATTTCTTAATTTATAAAATGTGTTTTATATGGGCATTTTTTAACTACTGCTTACTCCAATTCATCTCATTTTTAAGCTGTACAAAGTATATCATCCAGGATCTGCCTCCTAATAATACCAGGACATTATTTTGATACTTTATAATATTTGGACACTTTTCATTTTTATTTACTTTTTGTTTGCACTTACTAAAGGTTAATCAATATTTGATCAGAGACAATATTTAATTAGTATTGTTAATTATCAATAAATATGTTTGTCAAACTTACTTTCATATTTGCTATCTGCCAACATACTAGAGGGAGGGGCTTGGAGGGGAAAAAGTTTAAAGAATTGTCACCTGAAGAACCATCGAAACCTCCCACAGCATAAATCAGGTCATTGAGCAAGGCAACTCCTAACGTGCTTCTGCGGGCCTTCATACTTGGACATGATAACCAGGTATCCTTGACTGGATCATAGGCATCCACAGTTCGAACTCGTAAGGATCCACTGAATCCACCAACTACAAACACCTGTCCATTTATCACAGCTACACCTGCAGAAAAATTAAAATGATAAATAATAAAAATCAGAAAATAGCATTTGGTTTCTTTTTCTTATTTGGTTTTCAGAAATTTTACAGATTCTGGCATATTCTCATTTTTCTTGTTATCCTCTTTCTTGATTTCTATGTATGAATATATTTTGAAAATAATTTCTCTTGCTTTGCTAACTTCTTAATTTGTTCCGTCTTGTTTGCTTGTAGTACTGTCTCTCAGAAGGTAATTTCTTATCAGTCATAGCTTAGTAGAAAAATAAAAAAATGTTGTTTTATCCAGAGAATTTTGACAAACTCCAAATAAGACTCCCATCAGTGTATCTCTGTAAATCTTCTCTGGCAGGTAAACTAATGATGAAAATATATCAGAAATATATTAGGACTTTCTTCTTTCAACCTGGCAAACAAAGTTATGACATTTCTTCCCCAGTGTTACTTTCTACTGCAAATCATGTCTTTCTAGAGTTACTTCAAAAACAGACACAATGTCCCGAATCATAGATATATGACAATCAACTAAGTGTTAACAAAGTGTTAACTTACAAAGATTTTCTTCAAACTACTTATCAATATGATTTTACCAGATACTATATCCAAACATTTGCATTTACTAATAAAAAATTAAATAAATAAAAATTGGAAAATTAAAAATAAAAAAATCATGAAAAATGCTAAAACAATTTTGCAAAGTATTGGATCTGGTAAAAAATTTGAAATTTTGAAGCTAAACAAGAAAATAAAATGAGCTAGATCAAGTTACAATAAAAGATTTGCTGGCATCATTTGTACTGAATACCAAATATACATGTATTAAGGAAAGTTGCAGTTCTATCAATTTCAAGTATGCAATAATATAAGCCAATTGAGAATGATAATATAAAAGACAGAAACAGTTGTTAAAATAAACATTTAAAATGTCAAATAGGAGAAATTTATTTCTATGAATTGGTAATGAAAAGATATTAAATGGGTTTATAGATCAAATTTACCTTGGTTAAAAGTCAGAAACACATGACATAGGATTTTTTAAAAAATGAATTAACTCATTTTGTCTTTAAAAAAAATAAAAATAATAATAATTATACATTAATGTATATGACATGAGATTTATATATTTCAATTCATTTTTATTTTAAATTTCATTTAGTCATTTTTGCCTTTAAAAACAAAACTGAGACTGAAATATCCAATATTGAAAGATATGCAGCTGACGTGTACATGTTAAACAGGTGCAGATTGAAAGGTCCATTTTTCACATGCAAAGCTATCATTTATTTTACAATTTTATATATTTGTTGCTATTAGAAAAATCCCAGCAAGACATTGCCCCTAATTCGGGACTGAGTTTGAAGATTTGGAAGTCTGGCTCATGGACTGTAATTATGCATACATTTAGTACAAGATTTTGAAATCCAATATCTGTTAAAATAAGCAAAATATTCTATTTTCTTGACAAAGAATCCAAAGAAACAATTACCCTTATATTAGTATTAATTAAATATTTTTAATAAATTTGTTATTTATAAATCTACTGCTGCTATTGTTGTAGATTGTTTGAATTTAGTTTCAGTTTCCTGTAACACAAACCATAAGAACCAAAACATTAATTCTTTTGTACAAAAGATGGTTGCAAATGCACTGATCAAACCAATCTATACACAGATGATTTATTTTATACATAAAGTTATACTGTTAATAGAAACAGTTTTAAATCTTTTCAACAGTTAAATCAAATTTAAGATAATAAAAAAATTAAATTAAGAACAGCATTAAGCAAGTTTTATTGCATCCAATATTTAAAAAATAATATTTCATGCAGTGTTATTGTCTATTTGGATTTAAATAAAATCACAAGATCAGTTATTTTATTTTAAAAACATCTGTTAATGTCCAATGTTTTTTAGGAAATAATTTTGGTTTAAATGATAAACAGTAAATATTTAAAGGCATCTTTTTGTTCCTCTTAGCCACAAATATGCACTACAGAAGCATAATGTTTCTTGACTGATGTAACCACTATAACATCTTATTTCATGTCTATATCTCTGAGATGAGGTATTATGATTACTTACATTATGTACATTATTCGGACTGTTATCCTCATCTTAATTGCCATATTCACATTTCGGCCTTCTTCAAGTGATTGGAATTTCAAACTGAACTCTTTATTTTTTCCACCAGGGCAGACTGTTCTAGTTCCATGTGCCATGCCTCCTCCAGATGTCTCAGTTATTTCCCTTTAACTCAACTCTCCAAGTTTTTTTGGTTCACAAGTCTTTGGGTCTAGTCACTGTATCCAACCAAAATCTTTATCCACTGGGCCATGTGTCCTCGAGGACATCTGTGTATGAATTTTTGGGACTTATAAACTTAATGTTTCAGCAACCATTTTTTTACCAGTGCTCATATTGCAATTTTTCTGTTATTATTATTGCATTTTTTTTTACCAGAGCTTATACTGAAATTTTTGTTATTATTCATTACTTTTCTCTAGCACTCCTTATTACTGGTTCTCATATTGTATTTATATCTATGCTTGGTTGACGCAGGAGATTTTTGTAGCCTAGCATATGTACTGATTCCTTAAATTTTCATATTTTTCAGTGATGCTGTCTATTATTTCAACCTCATCCTACAGGGGGCGGTGATCTCCCTTTTCTCTCCATATGTGGTCAGCTATGACTGATTTTTCTATTTCTCCTTGTGTTACCGCTTTACTATGTTCTTGCAGTCTTACCTTAAAGGGGCAGCCTCTTTTTGCTTTGTGTTTCCTACCACAGCTATATGAGCACTGATAAAAAATGTTGATAAGACATTAAGTCCCAAAAATTCATACACAGATGTCGTCATGGACACATGGGCCAGTGGATAAAGATGTTGGTTAGATCCAGTGACTAAACCCAAAGTGTTGTGAGTTCAATACCAGGCCACAGCAGTGGTGAACCAAAAAACACTTGGAGAGTTGAGTTAAAGGAAAATAATTGAAACGTGGCACTAGAACAATCTACTCCTGTGGAAATAAAGGGTTCAGTTCAAAATTCCAATCACCTGAAGGCCGCAATGAGGATAACAGTCCGAATAATGTAAGTAATCTTATTTTATTTAAGGTGGTTAATAAATCAATGCCCTTGTTAATTAAACATCCTTCCAATCCAATAAAAATTTGAGTTTTTCTAATTATTATTATTATTTGAACAAACATGTCGAGTATGGGAAGAAAAATTTCTGGTTCTGATTAAAAAGTAAAATTTTTACTGATGTTTCTTTGTATATGTCTAGGGACTGATGAGGGATCAAGGACCACGTGAAGTGGTTGATGGTTTAAAAGTTGGCGGAGATCTGACCTAGAATTTATTGTATGATCCAACACTTTCTCCCTATGAGATGGAAACATCCTGCAAGATATTTACTGTATTGGTCATTTGGAAGAGACAACAGACTTTGATGATGTAAAACAAAAAGAAGAAAGTCCAGTCTTGGTTTGAATATTTTAATGTGTTTATTGACTTGCAGATAATTGTTTTCAATGTCAGTCAGCAGAAATTTTAATGTATTTATTTGCATCTCATCCACAAATCAAACATTCATATGAGGGAAAGGTAATCATTTAACAATAAGGAATAAAATTGGCTTACCACATCGACAACGGCGTAATGGCATTTCTGCCAATTGATACCAGCGTTCTTCCTTGAAATCATAACACTCTACACTTTTGATGGCTTTGGGAGCCTGTCCACCTAACACTAGTAAAACCTAAACATTAGAAAATAATAACAAATTACAAAAAAACAAAAAATTATTAAATAGTATTAAGTTTGCTGCACTTTATAAATCTTTAAATGGACTTACAAAAGGCAATAATTGTTTTACCAGTGGTGGGTATTATTAATAACAAAAAAAAATATATAGACAGATTTAAGGAGGTGAGAAAGTTTTAATGTCATTCAGCAATAAAAAGAATAATTAAATTAATTAAAATAAAAATGCAGCTCAGCTGGTAACCATGGTAATTTGGTAATTTCATAGGAATTCATCAAGAAAATAAGTAAAAAATAAAAAAACAAAACAAAGCAGACCAAATGGGACCAGAGTAACACATTTAACAAGGAACACAAGGATATAAAGAATTTCAGAAAAACTGACAAATGATCATCCTGATGAAATATTATTAACTTATTCTATCATAACTAGATGCAATCTAACTATAAACAAGATGAGGAAGAAATTCTAAATACAATTTGCTGATATTATGCACTTAAAGATTTCAATAAATATCTTAGATTTATCAATTATAAAAGGGTTTAAAATATCTGATCTTAAAATTACCAATAACTTGGGACTTTCCCGCCATCCACTAAATCTAAAAATAAATGTTTATGAATTTACTTCTGGGAGATCACATACCCAATATCTATAACCAGAAAACATTTAATTCTTATATTGGCTACAAAAGTACAACACCTCATAAATTAACTTGCCACTTATCAAAAGTTAGTGCAATATTAACAAAATATAAATAATATAAAATATTAGTAGATAATACCAAAAATGCAAAGATGTAGTAAAAAATAAAATAAGAAAATAAAAAAAAACATGTCCATCAAAGTGACAACATTTGGTTCTTCATAATGGCAGATGGTCAAAAGTACTCAATCAAAAACAAACTTTGAATGATTTACAGTACTGCACAAAAGTAAGTGAACTCCTACTTACTTTTGTGCAGCACTGTATGTATAATTTGGATTTACAACTTATTTGAAAATTGAAAAATACAATAAAAAAAAAAAAAAATTGACAGATAGACATTGTTAGCAGAATTTAAGAAAGATTATTTAAATATATCACAGTAACTAATCTAAAGTCAATATGAACTGAGAAAATGAAATCATTCTGGAAAAGTTGAGTTGCATGTGCATATGAATGTTCTGCAATGTTAATGCACTGCAAAAAGTCTTGAAAAATATATTTATGTATAATATCGAAGAAAGTGCTTAAAATTTCAGGGGATAGGACAATGCTTCCAGAAGAATACTGCCAACTTTCTTCTAGTCAAAACAGACCAGAAAGACAAAAACCCTGTCTACAGAAATGGAAGAAAAAAATAAAGCTTATATAGAAAATAATTGTGTTGTTGTTCTATTCTTTTATTAAAAGATTCAATTTTTCCTGATTACATTTTTTCATATCCTTGCATTAGAAAGATAAAATCATTTCTCTCTGGACTTGATATTTAAAAATTAATGTTGGTCTGGTGTAAGGACTCAGTTGTGAAAAGTACATTAAAAATTGTGTTAGAAATTAATACCCTGTACAAAAAATACTTATCACTACCTTTAAACAATTTGTTTCTCTTTTCTAGTGTTTAATGTTTATTTGGATCAAAAAAAGATCACAAACCTTTGGTAATCCAATTGGTGTTCTTGGTAATGTCCTTGGTGTTTTGAAGAGTACTTTCTGTTCTGCCTTTAAGAGATGATATTTCATTGCTTCTATCAAAAGATCCTTGCACTGACTATTAGATTTTATCATCGGTTCAGATTCTACTCGCTGAACAAGGAACTCTTGCGACATTAATGGTAGCCTAACATGTTCCATCAGCTCAGCAATATTATGTTGACGATTGTGCATATCATGTTCAATCCAAGAGAGAACAGATTCAAAAACCTGTAAAAAATAGACATTTTATATTCACAGTTTTGTTTAGACAACTCCTCATTTGTGGTGTTAATATTATCACACCTCTGTGGAAATATGACCACTTCGCTCAAAATTTTAGTAGTGTATGAATAATGCTTCACAGCTGGAGCAAGTGAATTAGTTACACTAAATAAATGAAAATGAGTTTGGGGATAAGGAAGGTTGAAAAAACTATAATGGGCAAAAAACAAATGAATCAGTTAATTAGTATGTATAAAAAAACACTTCATGAAGGCCTGAGATTGGAATCTGTGAGAGTTGAAACTCATATTCCAAATTTAAAAGGGTGTCTATGTAACAGAATATTCGAATGGCTGAGTGAGCAAAAGTTATGATTATTTTTCCTGTTCCCCCAAAATCCATGTTTCCCATCACTTGACCCTATTTTGGAAATTAAAGCAATATACTTATTTATGGGTTCATCTAGCAGGGGCCCCAGCTAGCCAGTCGCAGGGCATCTGGGTTTTGTCAGGAGAATCTTCTTTGTCTGAAGAAAAGATCTATATAACAATTTCGGTATCCAAAGACTTTATAAACAGAAAGGTCCACATCCACAGACATTGGAGGAAGCTGCCCCAATCAGTCAGTAAGGCCCATTTTGTCCCATGGGCATTAAAATTAATTTACCTCAGAGATATAAAGACAGGGTCAAGTTAAAAGTAAGAATCTAACTTAGAAAGAACAAAGATGAAAGAAGTTACTATTATTATTGACTACTCATAGTAAAGGGCCTGAAAGGAAAGAGTCTATGTAGAGACTAGCATTCACTCCGGCTACAAACAAAAAGAAAGACAAAGTTGTGTAGTAATTGCCAATAATAAAAAGTTGTTTGTTATTTTCAGAACGGACTTGTGATTTGAATTCATTTTCTACTGAAAGGTTTACCAGAGACCTGTCAGATAAACATCATCAGTTGCAACTTAGCAAAGAACAGTTTGCAGCAATGGGAATAGATTACAGATGGTGTGGTAGCCTTTAGAACTTGTCATTTCCCTGAGAACCAGTGAGCTTTGCCACAGGTAAATGTAAATCAACAGCAACAGTACATTTCAAAGAGCATTTAATGTCTAAAATGATAAAATCTCCAGAAAAATATAACAGAATTGTCTCCTTTAATTTCTCTTCATATTGTATTTTTTTGTTTTAATAGAAAGTATGTAGTATTCTTGATATGCTACATTTTGCTTTTATTTTTGAATCAGTTTCAACTTCATTTGCATAAAATATACAAAAAACAAACTGTATTCAAAGCAATTATTATAATCAAGTTGTTATTTAAAGCTTTTCTAACTTCACAAATATTCAAGTGATTTTATCTGTAAACAACAAAGCACAAATTAATTTTCATTAAATTTGCCATGGACAAGCAGATTTGTTTATTAGAAATTTTTATGTCTATATATGTATCTAGGGATAAATGAATTTCACTACCAACATGTTATTAAACACTAGAAAATATTATTTAGAAATAAAAAATCTGATGCCACAGGACAGAAATGTATATTTATAGTGTATTTAAAGGCATCTACAAAATAAATTACCTTTTCCTTTAAGCATTTACTGGAGTCAAACTTGAGAACAATCTTCTATTTCCGGAGGTTTATGCTTATTTTCATAATCAAACTGATAGCAACAGATTAAAGATATTGTACACTAAAATAAAGGTTTATAGCAAGAATAATGGAAAACAGGTTTCGTAGAAACTTAGATATTGTTGAAGTTTTAAGAATTTTCCCCTATTTCCGCTGTGTTGCTTATTAGCACATTTGTGGGTTGCTATATTCTTCAGATCTTTAAATGTAAAAAAGTACAGAGTATGTGATTATAGAAACCATCTAGCAAGATGGTTCTCATCTAAACATGCTTGTAACAATTCTTAGAGATTTCTTGTCAGAGGCAAGAAATAAAAACGGAACAAAAAATGTAGAGTAATTGGCCTTGGTTAATGTCCAACAAACAGAACTGACAAAGTTTGCAATAAACAATAACAAGAGAAAGAAAAGAACAGGGCAAAGAATAACAGTGAGTAAGCAAACAGTATCTGCAAGACAAAGTAACAGCAATAAGGTAAAAAGGTCACAAACTAAGAGGATACAGATGAGCATTTGCAGCATTCTAACATGAAGACAGAACAGAACTAAGTTGGATGAGACTGAGGAGTGGCCTATCTTATTGGCTAAGAAGAGATCCTAGCATGCATTTGTATATTTTATCTATAAATTTGGGGAGGGGAATGTTTTACAGTCATTCCAATCAGGATTGGAACAAATAAAAATTTCTACAAAGGAAGTGAACAGTAGGTTAAACAAAACTTATACGAGGCCTGTTTAAAAGCTATCCAGCCATTTTTAATATTTCAAACTATTTATGCAACCTTGAAGTAACTTTGCAACCAATCAGAGAAGACCTTATTTCACATGTGTGGACAGATACTCTCCTACTCAATTAGCAATGAATCACCAATGTGTGAGCTTGTGTATTATATGACTGTTGTATTCACATAAAATATGCACCAAGTTTTACTTGAAACTTAGACATTTGTCTATCTGAACAGTCAGAAAAATGATGGCCACCACTTTCAATGAGTGATTTTGGTAGTGACACTTCAGGCCAGACATCTACAGAAAAAGGAACATGGTCTGGAAAGTGCATAACAAACAGAACACCTCAAAAATGTTGAACATGTTGCTGGTTGCAATCAATGGAAATTGGGATTTGACAGTTTGAGAATTAGGCAAAGATCTGGAGATTCCACAGATAGTCCAGTAAGTAAGAATATCTTTGATGGCTCATTTTTTGTATCATGTAGAAGTTTAATGAGAGCGAGAAAGTTGCAGTATTCATACACAGTATGACTATTCCTTTGAAATGAACACAAGTTTACTTACATTTGAACTTTGAGTATGAAATGAATTTTTTTTAATTGAATCAAGTTTATACCACAAGATAAAATGGGCATGTTATTATTAGAAAAAGCAGAGTTACTCCTCAATCATGAAAGTCTCCTTGTGCAATTAAGAAAGTTAAACAGATATACTTACAGAGAAGCCTACAGATGATAATGTCAAGTGTATGAGGGAGTGTCATCTGCATCCCCTTTAAAAGCTCTTGCCAAGAAGAATGAATTGGGGATAAGTCAATATAAACATAGATGTTTGAAGCATGGCCTTATTAAGTATAAAAAGTAACAAACAAGAACTCGGGCCACATAGTGCTTACAAATGAAAACTTGAAGTCATTCAAATTGAAAAGGAAGGAACATTAAGACAAAACATGCTGAGCTTGTAAGAAAATCAGTGGAATATTTTCAGAAATGATTAAGTTGGTACCTCCACAGATTTGTGATACCCAAGATTTAAAATGAATTTTTAATAATGAAGAATTTTTCTTGAAGCTTTTATTTTAGTTTTAATTTCAAACTAATAGATGAAATTTAATATTTGCAATAAGCAAAATACTTTGCTGTATTTCAAAACTAATTTAAATTGACTGGGAGGAGATTTCACTTTAAAATTGCTAAAATTGCTGATTTTAGCACCATTTTTTGATAAAAAGTAATAAGTTTGGGGCATTTTTTATGGTATGCAAATTTTTTTTAGTGAATCAATGGAGATACCTAGAGTAAATGGATTTATCAGTGAAATTTCTTTGTAAATCAAACACTCTTAATGATAAAGTACAACTGGCATCCTATCTTATTATTTATTGTATAAGCGAAAAGAATTTTTGTGCCCACACAAAAAAAAGGTGTCAAAAGGAAAGTTTTTTCCATTGACATTGCTATTATTTTAACTATTTTTGCTCCTCAGATAGATTGAGTCAAAGCTGGCAACTAAGTGATATTTAAAATATTGAGAAATAATTTGATTGTCCACAATCTTGAGTTGAACTGCAATTGTTAAAATCCTTTCAATAAGCAATTTTATGTACAATTGATGAATGTGAGTGAGAACAGAGAACATAGAGCCAAATTCTTTATTGCCCAAAAGAATTTGGCTTTTCTTAAACTGAAGGTCAACATTGAATTCCTGACCAAGCATTCATTTTATTTACTTTCTAAACAACTATATAATAAACTAGTGATTTTCAACCATAGTATGGCTATACTAATGTGCCAAACAGTAGTAAATGGTGTTGTAAGGTTTTGAAATTTATAGACTAGAATAGGGACAAAGATACAAATTTAAATATAGAATAATATTTTTGAAAATAATAATAAAAAAATAAATCCATTTAAATTAATTAATTTTTCTGGTATAACCCAAATTTCCTTATTGTACAATTATTCCATGGCTGTTAATAACCAGTGGCAATTACAAATAAAAGACTAATTATACTATTTAATAATGGCAGTAGAATGACAGTCTGAATTGTTACAATAAAATGTAACTGAAATAAAATTTAAAAAAAAACTAGTAAAAAATAACTAGTTGGACACAGGGAAATTTTATGAGTTTTGACAACCAAGATTATTGATTATCTCATATCTGTTCTTCTCTCACCATTTTCTCATTCTCTTGTTTTATCCTTGCAATCTTTGTGTCCATCTAAATCTTATGCAAACAGAGACTAGTTCTATATTAAAAAAAAAAAAAACAGAATAAAGTACAATTATTTTCTACTGTATCCTCTCTTTGATGTCATCTTAATATATCAGTTTTTACACCTTTTCATTCTTACCTGCATTTCAATCTTTCATTGTATTTTGATATCCTGATTTCAAAGCTTGTCTTTCTATAACTGCATTTTGTCTCCACCTCTTGTGTGTGTTTCATCCGTTTTTTTGTTTTTCTTTAGCTTTCTTACCTCTTACTTTCACTCTTTCACAACCACTTCCCCTCTCCTTTACTTTTCTTCCCAGTTCTTTCTCAATATTATTATGTGAGCTACTTTGTCACAAAGGGTCACATATCAAACACAGATACTAGGTAGGAATGTGTAAATTTAACTGATGCAAACAAAACAGAATATTAATATAGATTGACAATGCTTAATCTAAGAAGTTTGGACAACTTAAGATTACTATTACTAGAAGTAAAAACAAGAGATTTAAAAATAAAAGAAATACTGGTCAAAAATTAATAACGTGGCAAAGTTTAATTTATTAAAAATAGTAAAATTTAAAATAATGATTCCATTTTTAAAGTTGGCATTATAATGTGTTGTTCAAATAAGGAAAAGTAGTTCAAGTATGTCCTTACCTGTTCTTCTGAGGGTACAGTCAGCCGATCACTTGCTATAAGTTTGCCCACCTGAGAAGCTGATAAGGACAAAAATTCATCATAATGGACAACTTCACTGGTGAAAAAAAAAGAAAGAAAAAGTTTTCAATTAGAAAAACATGTCACACAAGAAAGGTTTATCATTGTAACAGGATGAGGGTAATCCTCTCCTCCCAAAGAGGATTGAGGCAACTAGTAAATTAAGTGATTTGAGGTCTTATTTTGGGATATGAGGACAAGAGAAATCTAGAGGAAGAATTACTGATTGCATTGTCATTACAAAGTGAACCTTGATAATATTGATCTTGTCAGTAGAAGTCACTAGGAGGAGAGTGAGGAGGTCAAATTTACTTAAATACTATTCAACAGAAAATTTTACAAAAAGAACTCTTGGTTGCCAACATATAGGCATCTGTTTTTCAAACAATAAACTTATTCAGAGCCAGTGAAATCCTTTTGACACCCATGTTCTATACAGATGAAGAGAGGGAGTTTGGGCAGGTTTTCATAGTTTGAAAGTAGTTTTGGGGGTTCTTTGAATGAAACAATATTAGATAGTAAACACTGCTCATAGTCACATAATTCATAAATGACTGCTGTCACTGTGTTGCAGGGAGACTTATAATGAACACTCATTCACACCTGCCAAGAAAATATTAACAAATCATAATTCCTACAACTGCTTTGATTTTTGATTTTCTCAAAATTTTGTGAGACTTATTAACATTTTTGGTGAATTTACAATCCCAAAATATAGTTACAGTAAATAAAACTGTTGTTGGAAATTTAATATTAATTACAGCAATTTTGTTGTGTTTAAATAAAAAATTTTATCTATGTTTGTATTCATCACTCAACTAGAATCTGATTTGAAGACATTTCAGCTACAGCTAGGAGACTTCATCATTTGTTGTAATCACTTCACATTGTATTCTGATTTGTTTCAATCTCCAGATTTATTTTTTTAGCAGGAAGAAAATCTCCACTTGCAGTGACCAAGAGCTTGGCAGATTGAAATATCACAAGTGCTGTCAATGGCCAGGAAGACAATTTTCATCTAATCATGGCCTAAAGGTTGATGACAGGGGTGAGAGGATTACAATTGTGGAAAAATGTAAGCAAGAAAGTGCAGTTTCTCATTAGTTAGCCATTTTATTTGTTTAAATCTCAAAAATAATTATTCAACTCATTTTTATTTAGAATTCTAAATAAATGAATAAATTCTTTTATTTTTTATAAAAATATCAGAAAACAGTAACAGTTTTTTGTTACTACCACAGAAAGTGAGTTTTCCAAAAAGGAGCTCCTCTACTTTTATGATTGCGAACAATTGTGGCATATTTTGCCATGATGTTTGGTAATGTGACTGAGTGCAAAAGAGAAAAGATTTGTGCCTTTTCTGAGGGCAGTACTATGAAATGAACGCAAGGAGCTTCAGTCAGAATTCATTAATTACATTTTTCATGTTCATAACATATGTTACCCTGCTGTCATATAGCATGAAGATTTATCATATCACCTTGCTATCAATCATATACTATGAAGATTTATCATATCACCTTGCTATCAATCATATACTATGAAGATTTATCATATCACCTTGCTATCAATCATATACTATGAAGATTTATCATATCACCTTGCTATCAATCATATACTATGAAGATTTATCATATCACCTTGCTATCAATCATATACTATGAAGATTTATCATATCACCTTGCTATCAATCATATACTATGAAGATTTATCATATCACCTTGCTATCAATCATATACTATGAAGATTTATCACCTTGCTATCAATCATATACTATGAAGATTTATCATCAATAATTTTAAGAAAATGTTTTCACATCTTCTATATGTAAATAAAATATGTGGAATTACTACTGCTAGTAAAATAGTAAAAAGATATTTTATTTTTTTACATCAGAAATTGTGAAGACAGTAATATCCTGAACTTCATTTTAACTGCTTTCATTTATGCCAGTATATCATGACCTGCTTAGTGGCTGAAATAGTTGCATATTTCCCACCAGTACCAGAGATTGGTGTCTAAAATTAGGTAAAAGATCCTATTTTAATTCTTGTTTTTTTTTTTAAATTTAAAGATTGAGGCAACACAATCTTCCGACTTGACCCACATTTAACTAAGTTACGCTAAATATTTATTGGTAAATCAATGTTGATGTCAACTAAATGAACCAGTTTAGTGAAAAAAAAAAAATAAATAAAAGGAAATTGATGGGAATATAAGCATCTGGTATCAGCTGACAAAACAATGTTCTGCATATAACTTAATTTGGAGTTTTGATGTTGATAGAGAAAAAAAAAAAAATTGATAATTTAAAATTTTGGGCAAACAAACTCACTTCAAATGTTAACCAAGATTTTCTCATAAAAGATATTTTACAAATTAATAACTTTCAGGCCAAAAATTAAGACCATTGCTTTATATTCAATTTATTAAGAATTTATTAAGACCATTGCTTTATATTCAATTTATGTAGAAATATTTGTCATTAAATTTATTAAGATTGTTGGATAAAAAAAAGGTTACGATGGAATTAGAAAAATAAGAAACCTCATACAAATGAGAACAAAGAATTTTTGGGATCTTTTCAGCCAATACAGTACATGATCCTATTTTATGCTAAGTAGAGAAAGGTAGTAAATAACAGATCATATAAACAGAGAAAGGATGACTAATAAAAGGTTGCTGAAGCAGCAATTCCAATAAATAAAATTATATATTTTATTAGTATAATCAATTCTAAGTTTTTACCAAATATAACTGGCTTATTTCTCTGATTCCAACATAGGTCTACATATGCTCTTCAGAAAGTTAGAGGATATAATCATTTTTATTAGAATTTCATTAACAAAAGCAAAAGAAAATATCTATATGTCAAGGTTGCTAACCTAAAATGCTGTTCGATGTAGGTCTGTGTATAAATATGGAGGTCTGTGCAGTCATGGAGGTCAGCAAAAGCTTTAATTCCTAAACAGTTTGAAGGATGGAGTTGACTTTGTAAAAATTCACAGCAGGCTTCTTGAACTTCAATGAGTTGCAGCAGATTAGAGGCAGGCAGCAAGGTCTGCAAAAGAAAAGAAGAATTGACAATAAATAATGCAAATCTGTTAAAATTTAAATTTTAGATAAGATTATTTCAACCAAGAGTGATAAAAGCACATAATGAGTCACAGCTTCATCATCAAAGAATAATCAAACATCATCATCAGTCACTTGAAAGATTTAATTACCAAGGGGACCTAAAAGCAGAAGAAACAGACAAACCTCCTCCAGGATTATCTGTTGGCAGTGGCTCTATTTGATGTCTGACCAGCTTTTGCGTTGCCGTCCCTGCTTGCATCCACCTTCAATAGTACCTTGCATAATGGTCTTTCAGAGGCTGCTATGCTGTGTGACAGGGCTAAACCAGGACATCTTTCAATGCTTAATGTATCAAGAAGACTGTTGCTGTTGGCTCACAAGACATTTGACCTTACTTTGTACATAGCCATTGGTTTTGTGCTCCCAGTAGGAGATGTAGAAGAGCTTTCTCATACATTTGTTCTCAAATGCCTGGATCCTTTTTCCTGCTTCAACCAGGAGTATCCAAGTAACACATCCATAAAGGAGGATGGATATGATCAGTGATTTGAACTTGGTCTGGAAGTTGATGTTGCTCTTCCATATCATTTCCAGTATGGCCATCGCTGCTGTGGCTGTAGTGATCCATGTGAAGATTTCTGCATCATTGATGCCATCTTTTGAGAGAGTCGCTCCCAAGTATTTGAAGCTGGACCCTTACTCCAGTCGTTTGCTGTCCATGGTGACACTGGCATCAGTGTTGCTTGTGCTATTTACCATTACTTTGAATTTCTTTGTGTTGAGTTCCATTCCATGTGTCAGTTCTTTTAATGAATTTGTTGGTCAGAATTTGCAGCTCACTGTTACTGCCTGCCATAAGGTCAATATTGTCTGCAAAATGCAGGTTGCAGACAAGTCTACCACTGAGATAGAAGTATTGTGGTTGTGGAGGGTTTCTTGCATAATTCTCTCCCGAAAGAGGTTAAAAAGTGTTGGAGAGAGTAGGCATCCCTATCTAATGTCAATAGATGTCTGGAAGAAATTTCCACCTTGGTTACTCAAGACAACTGAGCTGGTGCCATGATCATAGAGGGCCTGGATGACTCGTATGATCCCTTCTTCTATGTTGAATCCTCTGAGAACATGCCAGAGGCCATCATGCCATACCTGATCAAATGCTTTATTGAAATCAATGAAATTGTGGAACAGGTCTCTCTGGTTTGCAGATGTTTCTCAATGGGGACTCTACAGTTGAAGATTTGTTCCACTGTACTCCATCCAACACTGAAACCTGCCTGTTCTTCTCACAGTAGTTTTTCAGCCTTGGTTTCAGAGGGTTGGGATCTTCTGTGGGGTACTGATGGGCTGTGAGTAAAGATGTATCTGGATGGAGCTAATAATCAATAGTGGAGAACAAATCCTGCATTGGGAGAATATCAAAGCTGAATAAATTTGGACACTACTGATGAGTTAGATGACAAAAGGTTTTTGGCCAAATTATGAATAGCATAGTTAAACAGGTTATTCCAGTAGACCCTAAGATTTATTTTTACTAAGTGTCCCATTCTTGTGGTCTTGTGCCAGATAATAACTACTACTACTACTTCAGGACATGGATGATCATGGCTCACCATAACTTCTTTTCCTTTGTAGCTCTTAGTAAAGTTTGTGTTTTTGTTATCTCACCTAATATCTGTTCTGCCAACCAGACATCTTGAAGGGACAACACATTTTAGAATTAGAAGTTGCATCAGCTAAAAAGAAAAAAAATGTTCTTCTGATAAGTTACTTTGTTTTTATTGAAGTTCAATTTATTTTTTATATTTAAAAAGCTGAGTATGATATGGCATTTTACATGACAATCACATCCTTTAACAAATCTGAATCTGTCAAGGAAGTAGACAAGTTCTTTCCATTGCAGTGTTGTTTTCAGAATGCTCTAATGATATTCATTATGGCTACATCACATTGAAACACTGGTTACCGTACAATCACTAAAGTTAAGCAATGCAGAGCCTGGTCAGTACCTTCATGAGTTTCTGTAAGCTTGGATAAATGGGTGGTGTAATAGATAATGACTAGGAATTGTTAATTAGAGAGCAGAGTTCAAATTCTTGTTGGCTTCGTTATATTCACTTCCCTGGCTTTAACAAACCTGCCAATGGTTGATAAGCCATAAAAAAAAAAAACAAATCAAGTCTAATATTTATTTTTTATCTCAAAATTAATTTTTGGCTGACCCAGTCCTGGGAAGCTGAAGGTGTTTTAAAAGATTTTTTAACCTCTTTGAAAATATACCATATTTTTTTTTAAAAATTCAGATCTTTCATTTCTGTTACTTTTTATCACAACACTGATAGACATTCGTAATGTAGTGCAAATAGGAAATAATATCTTCATTCACAAGTGTTGTTGTTTATTGCTGATGACTTTATATTAGGATAAACAAACCATTTATCTTCTCAACAAATCTGTGTACAGAGCAGAATTTATGTTTCTATCTATCCATAAAAATTCTATCTGTTACAAAAGTGGAAGTGAAAATGTATTTGTGCTGGGAGTGGTATGGGGAAATGTGGAATACCTGGACATTGTCTTCTGTGACATGGATCTCTGAAGTGTAGACAAAGTCAATCAGCATACTTAAAGCGGCTGGGTCAATTTGCTGCAAGGTCACCTTTTTAGCTTTGGATTCTGCCATCTCTGCAGTGAACATAGCATAAAAATAAGGGCTGCAAGAAGCCAGGACAGCACGATGGGCCAATATTTCAATATCTCCAGCCAGCAAAGTCACATCACAAAGTTTACCCATTCTGAAAAATAAAACCATAAATGGTAAATAATAGAAAAAGATTTAAAAATATATAATCAACATAAAGCACATACATAAAGCACATCAAAAGGGTTCCAACATCTTCAATGTTAAAATATGAGGTAAATCTGGCCAAGATGAACAGAAACAAAGCTACAGGATCAGATGAGATTGTTTGGGATTAAAAAGAATACTGAAATAATAAATAAAATATCTGACAATGGCAAAACCTCAGAAGACCTCAGTAAATCTATTGATGCCAAAGAAACCAGATGTAAATGAATGTGAGCTCTATTGGACAATGAACTTAATGAATCATAAGTTAGCTTAAAATTAGGATTCTAATGAATAGAGCCCACAGAAGAATTAGACTGGAACTAGGTCAAGAACAGTATGGCTTTATTTGAGATACCGAAACAAGAAATGCTATCTTTATGATCAAAATGCAATCGGAGTGTGCAATACAAATTCAGAAGAGCACAGATTGTGCAAAAGCATGTGTGATAAAATATGACACAAAGACCTATTTAAAGTGCCAGGGAAACTTAATTTATGTAAGGAAGATATTAGAATAATTCAGAACATTTGCTGCAGGCAAATTAACTGCATGCAGATAGGAAATGAATTGATCAAGTATACAAAAATAGACAGAAGAAGACATTTTTTCACTTGATTTATTTAACCTATACAAGGGGGCAAGAGAAGACCTACCAGGATCCACTATCAGCAGACAATCTTCAAAACATAAGACACACAGATGATACTGTGTTGATGATAGATGTTGAAGAAAAACTATGATACCTCCTAGACAAGGTAATAAAAGAAAGCAAGGAGAAAGGTCTATTAACTGTAATATAGAATGTAAGATTATCAACAAGAAGGGCAGCTCAAGGAGTGATATTCAGCTTGGAGATACCAGAATCAAGCTGGTATAGAAATACAACTATCTGGGCAGTGTAGTAACATAATAGCAAGACACAACAAATCTGGAATCGCAAAAAATGTCTTCCTGAAATTAAACAAAGTATTAGTAAATAGGAAAATTTTGTTAGAAACAAAACAAAGAGAGTGTTGAAATGTGATGTCATATCTATCTTCCCATTTGACAATGAATGTTAGAGGCAAATGTTGTTTAGAACTACAAAAGACATGAAGTTGTGATTTCCCATCTCTGAAGGGACACATAAAAGAAAAGAACTTAGTGATATATTCATCCAAGGAAATCACATGAAATAACATTTCATATAGTGGCCAGATGTAAATTAAACAAATTGAATAAGTATAGATTCCTTCAAAAGTTACAAAACAAAATGGAGAAAATCTATATTTAGTCAAATTAGAGGAATTTTTTAAAGGCATCAATATTAGAATTCTGACCATCTTGATAACTTGCATTGTGTTTTTTACTTTTCAACAAGAAATCTAGAATCTAACAGAGTTTTAATTTGGTAGCACCAATTTGATTAAAAATATAGCACAGTGAAAAATTAATGTTTCCTATATTAAAAGTTAATTTTTTGATAAGTACAAATACAACATTTCCAATCTTGTCAGTTCTTAACACCACTTACAGGAGACTTTAACACTCAGTCCTGTGATTAAGAGACTTAATTGTGATGAAAATACATACACTGGTTGAAACACTGAAGGAATATTTTTTATATCTTTAGTTAAGAGTTGCTTCTCACCCACTCCAATCAGGTACCAGTTTTAACCTAAAAATATCATATTATAATATTGTTCCAAATTTCTTCATCTCAAAACAAGGTTTCAAAATCTTGTACACAAGTGTAACTCTTTACAAGCTCAGCTTTTATTGGTTTTAACAAACATTTTATCTAATGTATTGCTCATTTACTTATATTTTTAAACACCTACACAAAAAACAAAAAAAACTTCTATGTACTAAATATAAATTATGTGCCTTCAGTAACATTTGAGCCAGTTTTGACTCGAGAGGGAGATAGAGTCTACACAGCAAAGGACTTTTCCATTAATGTATGGATAAATACAAGATTTTATTAAAATGAAGATTTAGAAATTTATACACCTAAATGTTTCTAATTTTGTACTTTATATTAATAACCTCCCAATTTTTAGCACAAATGTTTGTGGTGTACATTGAATATTCATTGTGTGTGCATCCTTGAAAGCCATGGGTAGGCCAACCACCATTTGGAAAGTTAGGACAACAGAATTATCTGAAAATTTTGGAAAAGGTTGTGTTACACTAATGTGGCTTGACATGTGCAGAACAAAACTTTGGCTATGGATTAACAAATAAAATTAGTATAACAATCACAGAAAACCTCACAAGGAAATGGCAAACTTTGTTTCCATATATTCAATTTACAAAAGTAAAATGGAGGCACATGAAAAAGACATTAATGTAAATAATACAATTAAGTTTACAAATATTCAAGTAATCTACTCTTTTCATACATTTTATGATTTGATAAAAAAAATCTCCATAATTAAATCTCCCCTACCTTTAGCAAGAGAAAAATTCTTTTAAGGAGACAGATTTTATACAGTAAAAAAAAAAAATATATATATATTTTAGTGAACAACTGGGGAATGTAATTCTATAAACAAACAAGAAGGTGAGACATTCAGTTTATCATTTTTAATTTCCTTGATTGATTTGTTGGAGACAATCAGCCACAGGTAAGAGTTTATGAAATTATTTAATTTTGTTAATAATTTTCATGTAAGGAAAGAAAGCAGACAACAAATTGAAATTGTTCCAGCCAAGCCACTGATTTACAGACACACTTCAATGTGAGTGAAATTTGAAAGTTTTCTCACCAAGAACTACTAACTCTTAATTGATTAAGAGAACCATTGTTTATTTTTAGCTGTTCACTGCCAACTTGGCATTGGTTTACAGACTTCAAATTAACTGCTTAATTGCCTTGTTAACAAATCATTTATTTCAACAACCAAAGAAACAATCTAGCAGTCTTGTGTAATTTTGTGGCATGTTCATTCTCTTTAGCATTTGGTTAAAATTTGAACAAAGGCAATAAAGCAGCAGATGGACATTCATACACAATAATGATGTTGTAGACATTTTCCAAGCATCATTTAGTTTGCCACAAAGCCACAACAATGCAGACTAAAACAATGGGAAGTTTAGACTTGGTGAAGTTCTAAGTTATATAAAATTCAGAGTCTCTGGTTAAAAATAATTATGGCAGAAGGATTTATGTAAGGAAACATTTTGAAGCCTCCTGCAGATCATGTGACCCTAATCTTGTTTAATATGTCTAAATAACAATAGTCAGTTCAAAGAGCTTGTTAACTTTTATCTAACAACAAAGACCTTGCAGTCATTCACAAAATTTCGTAATAATATTTTTAAAATGAGGAATTATTAATATTCACAAATCAAGCATATGATAGCATTTGATGGGGAAACAAGAGAGATCGCTTAATGCAAGGAGAAAAAGAAAAATATATTTCCATATATTGTTTCTTATCCGATTTCATTTTCTTTATGGATATTTTTATGTGATCAGTCTAACATATTTTTCTACTTGATTTAGGACATGACATCTTGTGCTTTTTGATACTTCTTTGCTACCATAATGCATGAAAACTACTTTATGACTTCTTGCTTGATACAAGACACTGATCAAGATAAATTTATTCATATCAGATCCACATCAGAGTTGCACAGGATCTTCAAACTTCTTCATAGCTCAGTGCTACCTGCCAACCATCTTTGCAATTTCCAATGTTGCAAGCTCTTTATCCATACATACAGGGGGCATGGTAGAGTAATGGATTGTGGCTCGGATTGAAGAATTGAAGACCCAAGTTCAAATTCCACTTTAGTTCATTCACTTAAATACTATTACCCTTGGGAAAGGTATGAATCCATCTCTTCTCTCTCTAGCTATGGGTAAATAGCAGGACTCCTTTTATATATAATAAATGATAATGTTTAAAATTTGCTGTATTTATAGGAGAAATGTGAGAAATAGCATGAACTTATAGATCAACACTGTACGGTAACTATAAGTTTCACTCCATAAATGATTATCAGATCATAAATATTCTTGAATTAACACAAAAACTATATGACAAGGACCTAAAAATGGGGCAAAAAGAACATCTAGTCATCTCTGTCCTATCATTTGATTTAGCTTGTCACAATCACTGATCCATTGACATTTAAGGTTCTTGTTTGTACAGCAGATATCATAATGCCATAAAAGCTTAACCAGTCCCATATGTACAATATTTGTCAGTGGGCAGGAGGTATAATAGCAATTATCCAATGTTTATTTACAATGAATAAACTGGATGAATGTTTAATCAATGCTGAAATGGTTAAGCATGTTACCTCCCACCACATACTCTCTAACAAACAATATGGTTTTCGCTTTGCCTGGTCTACCGCTGATGTGCCTATGGCCATAACTGAATTTGTATACAAAGCTTTTGATAATAACAGCAAAGCTCGAGCTGTGGCTCTAGATATCTCGAAAGCATTTGACAGGGTTTAGCATGCTGGCCTTCTTTGTAAGCTTCTAGGATATGGTATTAAAGGACGATTATTTGATTTAATCCAAACATTCCTGTTTAACCATGAAATGAAGGTCGTCTTAAACAGGTCCTCCTCCAGTTCCTTTCACATGAACGCTGGTGTTCCCCAAGGATATATCCTGGGTCCTACACTGCTTCTGATCTTCATCAATGATCTTCCCAATGTCATCAGTTCTCAAGTAGGCATCTACACAGATGACACTGCCATTTACTCCTATCTCAAATAGAATTCCGGCATTGCTAATAAAGTTAACCTGGCCATTGGTCTCGAAAAGGACCTCCAATCTGTGGCATGAAATGGCTTGTAAACTTTAATGCCTCCAAAATGAAACTGCTCTCCTTTACCCACCATAGAGAAACCTCCCTGCCTCCCATCAGCATGGCTGATGCTCAACTCCACAAGAGCGTCACTCTGCGCCTTATTGGTCTCGTTTTCCATTGCCCTGAGGTGGAACAATTACATTGAATCAATAGCTTCATCTACCGCAAGGAAAGTTGGTTCTCTATGTCGCGCCAGAAGCTTTTTCTCATCTGAGTTCATCCTTCAAATCTACAAATCTACTATTCATCCTTGCATTGACTACTGTTGCCATTTATGGTCTGGTGACCCCACTGTTCATCTCAAAGTGATAGACAAAATCCAAAGACGGATATACAATGTGATAGATCCTGACCTGGCATCTCGACTGCAGTCACTTTCTCACAGACACTTTCACTGTTAAAACAGTTAAATGTAATCACCTCTTCTACACCAAAAGCTTCTTCTCTCGCACTTCCTGACAGTGGAACTCCCTTCCTCCTACTTGCTTCCCTGATTGCTATAATCTTCAAATAATCAAATTTAATGTCAATCGACATCTTCTGATGCCTCGATCTTGATCCCCATCCTTCTCTTTATCCTTTCCTCAAACACCCCCCTCTTTATGCTTACTCTCACTCTCTGTAACGCCTTGCATGCTAGTGGCAGTCCCGCCTTGCTTGGGGTAAAAAAATCTTAATAAATAAATAAACTCTCAAGGTAAATCAACTAAAAAAAAAAAAAAAAAAACTGGGAACAACAATTTCCCTTTCATGCACTTTCAAGAAGCTAGCAGTAGGAGGGAAGAAGAGAATGATAGGCATTTACTAGATACTGCCAGTGGCCTGATAAAAATATAGTTTTAAGGTATGCTATATTTATGGGTAAAGTGCTGAATATCTGGGATAGAGTGTGTAAATGCAATCTTCAGGCCATATATTTTGTGTGGCTCGACTATATATGCTGGAAAACGAGGCATTATGGGTAGTAAGGTCAGGTATTTCCGTTTTTTATTTTATATATATATATATATATTAGATAGATCCTTTCCAGATACTGCCAGTGGCCTATATATAGAGGCTAAATAAAGAGGAGTTACACATGGTCTGATGATCACTTAAGTCATGAAACTGACAGCAGTTCACACTTCATGGTGACAATGATCACAGTGTTTATATTCATAAATGCTACATGCCCCATAAATAAAACAAATTTTAGATAATACAACTAGATACATATTAGATGTATATTTTATATGTCTCTAATATAAATATATGTATTTCTCTGTTGGCAAGAGCTTCACGCTGTGTCAATAATTAATAAAACACTAATTCAAACAACCAATGAAGCTGTGAAGATATTCCTAGCTCTTCTATTCTCTGATTATCTAAGTCACCCTATTCCCCACTGACCCATTTAATCATTATAACTCAAGGGATATGAACAAGTCTGATCCAAGACTCAAGTTAAATATTGGAATAATTAAAAATATGCAAGTTTAAAATCCAACTGGAAAGTCTTTTACCATATGTACTTTTCTGAAATACAACTTGGAAGGACATTAGATTTTTTTCAACTCTTGCTACAGACCTTACTTTCTGGCTGAAAGTTTATGAATATCAACAAATACCACCATCAAAATAAGAACTTCCAAACACATTTTAAAAAGCTTGTTTGTGAACAGTTCAACATTATTTCCAAATAAAACGCCACTATGAAATTTTGTAGGAACAGTAGAGCAATGGATTGCAGTTCAGATTCAGGAATTGGAGAGCCCCATTCAAATTCCAGTCAAGTTCATTACATTCACTTACATGCTGATATCTTTGGGAAAAGTATAAATCCAACTTTTCTCCCCACCAGCTATGGATAAATAGTAGGACAGACTGGGTTCTATAGCCTTGGGTGGCAACCAGTCTAGGAGAACGAAAAACTTTGAATTTTAAACTGTATGTAGCCTTGGTGAAGCATATACTATACATTACAAACACTCTTTCAACTTGCCTTGAGCCAGCATGGAAGAGTAGGCTCATAAAATTAACAAACTTTTTGTGTCGATCTCATATTGATTCTCAGTCTGAAACAAACAGAGTAAACAATTGATGATGAAATTTTTAGTCATTCTTGAAAAAAAAAATGATGGAAAAGAAAGAAGCAATGAAAAAAAAAATTTAAGACCTTAAATCAAGTATAATTGATTTGAAAAAGTATGAACAAGATACAAGTTCAGAAAACTCAATACCCACAACAAAGTGGGAGTGAGAGAGGGAGGGAATGATTAAGAGAGTGAGAGAAGAGGTTATAAAAGTTTAAATTACAAGTCTGTGTTTTACATTAATGCCATTGGGAAATGTAAGAATCTCAATCCCCTTGAATTGTGTTCATTTTCAGTCTACCTTAAACAATCTTACTTGCCTGGGATGTAGTAATGTAATTAAGCTATGCCGTTGTCATTCTTAATAGAAACCATGCATGCATACACACACACACATATTTATATTAATAAATGAAAATTTCTTACTTTCTCATTTGGTTGAGCTTTTCAAAGGCCTGCTGTGAGTGGTGCTGGTTTTTATAGGCTGGGTGGTCCCGTCCAGCCAAAATTTTGGGGGGCCTGATATCCATCTCGCCTGGATGCATTAAATATATTTAACGGATCCTATAGGAAAAGAGACAACATATGAAAAGAATTACTTAACACTTATATATATATATATATATTTGTGAATTTAGGCACAAAATTCTCGATTGTTTGATTGAATAAATTACAAACATTAAGTCTGCTTATTTTTATCATAATCCTTTCATATTCACAAATATTTTTCTGTATATTACAATCAAATGAGGCAAGAAATGCACTGTAACAGTCAAAATTACTTATTTCCCCAAGTACTTTTCATCTCTTTCTGAGATCATCAGGGGTGCAACTGGTAATACACACAGTTTTTCTTTACCAGTTAACATACACACACATTTATTTATATATATATATATATATATATATATATATATATATATATATATATATATATATATATATATATATATATATATACACACACACACACACACTTCAGGAAAGAAAAACCTGTCTTTCGTAGTTTTGATAAAACTACGAAAGACAAGTTTTTCTTTCCTGCAATAACAATGTTTACTGTAGTATGATACTTTCTCGACAGATGGCATTACCCTCATAGCTGTAGCCCCCACAAGTCACAGCTACAACATGGTGGGTGTATCTTTGCTGTTTGATGAACATAAAATTATTTTAAAGTGGTATTTCAAATTTGAGAATTTTATTGAAGTCCAAAGACAATGGAGCCACGAGTTTGGAACAACCTCCAGCACATTGGACAATGTCAGATTCCTGATAAGTTTCACAGATAAGTGATAAGCATATTCTTAAGAGAGCTAACTGGAATGTTTACATCCCAAGATTATTACACGTAATCAATGAAGATAATCCAGATTAAAGGATCCAGTTTTGTGAGTGGTTTCAACACATGTTAAGCGAGGATGAAGAGCTGGCGAGAAAGATGGTGTGGTCTGATAAAGCACAATTTAAGCTAAATGAAACTGTCAACAAACATAATTCTGTTTACTGGGCACCAGAAAATCCTCACATGCATGTCAACAAAGCAGTCAATTTACCTGGTCGCAATGTCTAGTGTGGAGTGTCATCTAGAGGTCTAATAGGACCATTTTTATTTGAATGTACTGTTTCTGTTCAAGCATACATAGACCTGCTACCTACATCCATATTACCTGCTATACATGAAATTTATGGAAATGATGAATTTTTCTTTCAACAAGACAGAGCACCGCCACACTACCTGCAAGATATGCAAACTTATCTGAATGAGAATTTGCAAGGACCCTGAGTAGGGCAAAGAGGTGCAGTTGTATCCTCCCATGTTCTCCTGATTTAACACCTGCAGACTTTAGCCTATAGGGGGCCTTAAAAGATGTTGCATATTGCAGAATACCAACTACATTGGTGGCCCTTGGACAAGAAATGAAAATGCATGTGCAGCAATCCACTTTGGCCAACATTGTTCAAGCAGTAGTTCACCATACTAATAAATATCTGAAAGTTAAAGGTCACCATTTCATGCATCTTTTGTGATTGTAGAGTTCAAAGGTAACTTGTATTAATCACATGATGTCTGAATAAATTTAGTATTACAATATCTATGCAAGTTTTTCCTTTCTTGAAGTCTGTATACATTTTTTTTTGGTAGTGTGTGTGTATAAATATATATAAATATTATATATATATATATATATATATATATATATATATAAAAATATTATATATATATATATATATATATAAATATTATATAAATATATAAATATATATAAATATTATATATATATATATAAATATTATATAAATATTATATATATATATAAATATTATATATATATATATAAATATTATATAAATATTATATATATATATATAAATATTATATAAATATTATATATATATATATAAATATTATATAAATATATATATATATATTATATATATATATATATACACATACATACATACATACATACATACGTACATACATATATATATATACACACAAACGCAAATACATATAGAGAAAGCATATACATACATAAATAAATATACACAAGCTTGTGTATATTTATTTATATATGTGTGTATATGCAAGTTTACAAGCAAGTTTTAAGTTTTTATATCGCAGTTTTAAAGAAAAATAGGAAATAAAAAAGACACAAATACTTACAATCAAGAGACAGTTAAAATTTCTAGGATGCATAATGGAGAAAGAGAGCCTAGAGAATTTAACACTCACTGAGCATATACTGAGGGCAAGAAAGGAAGGAGGAGGAAAGAGCAAATAACCTACTCAACAAGTGTATTAGTAGATATGACAGAACGAGGACAAAGAGGGTTTGTAAAGTGTCAAAGGATTACTTAGAGCAACAAAAGCAGGTGTTCATTTTCGTGATTGTCCATGTCCTGAAGTGACACAACATATAAAAAGATACTTCCTAGTTAACAATTACAATTTGTGTTTTCTTTTTTTTAATTTTTAATGTTTAAATATCAGAATCAAATTCTAACATTGATAGAGGGTAAAAACATTATCCATTACTTATGAAAAATCCTTTTGTACAACATTTTTTGATGTCGCCCCAAAACAAAGAAATGTTTTTGTTTTATTACTTTCTTCAATTATAAATATCAACACACACACACCCTTTTTTAAGTCTTGATATAGATCCAAATCAAATTTGGGTGCATAAAATAAGTAGATGGAACACATCAGAAAATTTGATTTTTTTTTCTGCTGATACTAAAATCAATTACAAAAAATACAAAAAAATAAAAAGTTGGTCAGTTTATTAAGTGAAAATATATATTTTTGAACATTAACTTTATTGAACAAAAAACTCCATTCAGAAATTACAAGAACACTATGAAAATGACTATTTTCTTGCTGAATTTGTAGTTTTGTGTTTAGAATACAATGCGAATTTAACGGAACAGAAGATAAAGCGGCTCTAAAATATGACATCTAACATCTCAAAAATGCAGTGATAATTTCAATTCTTTCTTGACTACTTAGTATCACAGCCATACACCACTTTGGACCACAGTCAACAGGATGCAAAAGTTTGATACCAAGTATCTCCCTGAAATCCATAGCCACAGTATATACCAAGAAAAACCAACAAAAACCAACAACATGTCAGGCTTTTTGCATCATATGCTCATTTCACAGAAAGCTGAAATCCCCCTTAATATGTCCATAAATTCTTTATCCTTTATAAATGTGCATCCTTAGCCAAGTTCCATCATTTCGTTTCCCTTGGGTGGCTAAACAGTTAAAGCAACTTAATGGTAATCTTTACTTTCATTTTTACTCATGATTTACCTTTTGCCACTTTTTGGTAAAAGCCATGGATTTCTAGACACATAATAATGTTCAGAAGCTGTAAATCTGAGCTTCATTTTATTCTACGCAAGAATACAATGTCATTTTCAGAGTTCAGTCCTGTTTTTGGTCTCTTCAAAAAGAAATAACAAACAAATAAATATAACAAAAATAGAGAAACACTATCAACTCTAATTGCCTGCAAGAGAAAACACTATTACTTTTCTTCCTCATAGGAAATCTCAGATTTTTCTTCATGAGATTTCTTATAACTTTGTTTAAAATATCATGTGCATCTGTAACACATTAAATATGGTCATGAAAGTTTCACAATTTTGTAATTAAGGTTCATTAATTAATGTCCAGCAATGATAAAGAAAGACACTTTTGAATATCATGTCATCACTGATCTACTCCCCTCTTTTTTTTGTTTTTTTGTTTTTAGGACTCTTTATGCTTATGATGAAGTATAGAAACAAGCTGTCAAGAAAACTGAAGATTTCTCAGTGACCAGACAACAAATTATAAGAGATACTATTAAAAAAATCCATTAAGAGATGTTCAAACAATATGCCAGGTTCAGCAAACATTGAAATCTTTTATTCACAACTATCTTGATCAGCAACTCATCTAGTACTGATGCAGAAATGAACAAAATTGGATCTGAATGTTACCAACAGGGGAAAAAAGAATAAGATTATTTTTCAGCAAAACAAATACAAGTTGCCATTCTACAAAGACAGTTGTTTCATACTTCAATGATCATTTTTCATTTACAATGAAGTACTCTGTCTTGTCTCCAGACCTCAAGAGAAAAGGTTTAGAGAACAGTGACAAGATTTGTATGCTGGCAAATCCTAATACTCCACAACTGAAACAGACAATAATAAAATGCATGGGAAAAAAAAAAAAAAAAATCAATCTATCTACACTTTCTAAATTACCAAACCTGGTGACAGATTGGATCATTCAGGTTTTGAAGGAAAAATGAAACCATAAAATGTTAGGGTTTTTTTTTGGGGGGGGGGGGGGTAAATCGAGTTTTGATAATAAAAACTATTGACTTTTGTACATATTTTCTAATTAGTCCACATCAGTTTTTTATATTAAAAAAAAAAAAAAATCCAACAGTAAAGAAAAAAACAAAAATGACAAATAAAACTAAAAATTTACAACCATGTAGAAAATACTTTAAAATAATTTAGAAACATTTTATCTAGACTTACTTTTAAACAAATTCCATTAAAACGTTTTTAAATTTGCAGTGTTTTTACTTCCATACAGTGTATCTTGCAAGCAAATTTATAATTCCTTCACTGTCAAATGTCTTATCTTTGTTATAAAGAAAAATATCCTAGATATTTTGCAGTCTTCCAGGGAATTATTTTTTTTTTTTTTTTTTTTGCATAAAGAGAAATTTGTACAGCTTTGAATAAATTTAAATAAACCAAATAGTAGCAATATCTACAACATATGGGTGAAAATGTTCCTGCCAAACTGTAATTATTGTGTTTCTGTTCACCAAAGAAACATGTAATCTAGTATTATCCATAGAAAATATACAAAACTTTCTCTTAACTAATTTCAGGAACTTTTTGCTTATTTCTGCCTTCAGCTAATTTAACTGAGAGCATTACTTGACTCATTTGTTTACTTTTCTTAAAAGAACTGCTATTTGTTAACTCACTTCCAATCACACCATCTACACATGTTAAAAGTTTTGTTCTTTTGGCTTCAACCATAATCTTTTGCATTCTACATTGTTGCAAAATAAATAGGTTTTATCACCAATCACAATTTTCTAAAAAGAAAAAAATATTTGTGGGGTTTCTTTTCTTTACAAATCACACGTGAAAATAGTCCAGTAGTCCCACCAACACACACAAAATGTATGTGGAAGCCATACATCAAAACAACTAAAATATCCCAACTGGGATGAATGATTTTCACTGTTTGGTTTAGCTATTCTGAATATGTTGATTATTTTCTGCATTAACTAACATTTACTATACTCGAATAATAATATCTTTATTTGATTGTTAGTAATCTCAACTTTGATATTGTAGATTATCATGCAGCAAAAAAAATAAAAATCTTAAACATGAAAATTCATAAACCACTTTTGATATGTTCAAAACTACAGTTCCTTCTCTATAAACTGCAAGTAAACTTTCTTCAAACAAGTAAGTCTAATATGCCAAAAATGCAGAATATTTTCTCCTATCTTATAACCAGTAAACAAGAATATGCCAATTACAATATTGTTTTTGTAAAAGTTCACATGAATATGATAACTTTCATTCACAATAAAAAATGATCTTTTCGAGTGAAGTCAAAGATAAATTCTCCTCATGAAATAAAAACACCTAACACACAGAAAGGGTTTACTTAGTTTGGTTTATATGTTTACCCTTGATGAGTCAATGGTAAAATCAGTCTTGCTTTGTAAATTATATTTGGGAACAAATAAATATTGATCATTTATATTTGTGTCTGCAAACACTTACTTGGTAGGTACTCCTTTGGAGATGAGGTCTTACTCTTCTGCAGGGGGATACAGTTGGCATATTCTAGGCTCCACCAACAGGGCTAACAAGCAGAAAGGATAATAAATGGAGCAAAAGGTTGGTTGATTGGTACCCAATAGATAGCACACAATACAAAGAGACCAGACAGAAGATGGAGAGATGGGATACAAAGGTTTGCAGAATATAGCATTCACAGTCAAGAAAGGTGTCCAAAACAGCCTTTGTACAGCAGCAGGTTTGCAATGGCTGATGCTGCTGTATGTGTGTGTGTGCACATACACAGAATTTTAAATTAACATATTCAACATTGTTTGGATGCTCAACTCTTCCCTATATTTTTATTGCTGTTAACACATTTCAACCAATTCATTCTTCATCCTTCTTCAGCCAAAACTTAACAAAAGCAAATATACAAAGAGATCTGAGCATCCAAATAATGTTGGATATGTTAATGACTCATTGAAAATTAATTTTTTTTTAAAAATCTCCTTGTGATCTTGATAAAATTTATTTATGTATTTTGGCCATTTGTTGGTCATCTAGAAAGAAATATCTGTGCAAAAGGTTAGCAAAAAAAGAAAACACTTTTACTAGAATTTCTTCTTTTTTGTTGTTTATTATCATTACCTATTAGTTTGACTTAGTATGTCATTATGTACTAAGCAAAGATCTTTGTGGAGCACTCAGTTAAGATCAAGCTCACCATCTAACTGGCCTTTGCAACATGTTTGCTAACCATCTAGGTTTCTTATCACAAAATTTTCAATTTAATGTTTAGGAATTTGGAACAAAAAAAAAAAAGCCCTGGGTAAGAGTTGAGTTCATATCCTAGCCTGCAGTTTAATTTGAAAGCTAAAGATTATTTTAGTTGTAAATATTGGAATGAGAAGCAACAAAGAAAAATGTTCAATTGTGGGGAATAATGTAATTCACCTGAGATCATTATTATTGTAATTTTGATCCTCTGCAAGAAAATACATAACATATCAATACTTTAGTTTTTATCCAAAAAACATTCACACTATCATAAAAAATATCAGATTTATTAGGCAAAAATAAAATTATCTAAAAAAGTTAAATCATCATAACTATTTTAAGGCAATACCAATTTTGTTCCTAAATTGGTACACAATGATAAAGAGCAAAGTTCATTCAATTAACAAACTTTGAGTTGAATATTTGGTGATGTGGAAAAATTTTCAGAATAGTCTTTTCTAAAAACTGGAGACTGAATACAGTTGAGAATCAGTTTTGACTGTTCTGTAAATAGTGTTAAATATGGTGAAAAAAATCTTGTTGCAAATCTTAATCACTCAATAGTTTAAGACATTTGCATGGTAATTTCATGAGGAAATAGCTTTCAGCATTCATTGACTGAGCAGCTGTTGTTGTTGTTTGAAATTTATAAAATCTCCCTATTAAAACAATTTTTCAGGAAAATGGGTTTCTCAAGTCCAGTAGCTCTTTATAGTATTGATGGAGGCTTCTTTCCTAACCTTTTAATTGAAGTAATGTGGAATGGCAACATCATGATTATGTCGATATTTTCTCTTCAAGTTACATGTGATTTCTATTTGAGTTGTTGCTGTTGTTAGTAGTCCTCAAGTGATGTGGTTTCTGTTATCTGGTACAGTTCTTTCTTTGTGATTCTACAGCACCAGTACACAATGTTCAAAGAAGGATGGTCCTTGCTAAGAACTATATGCTTCATTTAATTGAAGCTATTTTTAACCATTGATCTAAGAAAGTGGTTGTATACAGTTGACAATTCAGATATTTCTGAACAAATTTGCTGACATGCCTGACAAGGCTATTTAAAAACATTGTTTTTAGGTTAATGTTTTGGTTTGGAAGTAATTTGCAGTGTTGAGCAAAACAACCCCTAGCAAAGCCTATTCTATATTCAATTTCCTTATCTCCTACACTAATTTTGTTATAACCGTTTCATACAACAGGCTATTTCAAGTGTTTAGCAATTACACATTCTGAATTTTTGTTATGGATTCAGGATAGGTGCCATCACTGTTTTCATTCCAATTCCAGATTATAGTTTCTCTTTTGGAAAGGTATATCATGAATCCTATTTCTTGGAACACTTGGTAGAAGATATTGATTTGGGGGGGGGGGGCTCAAAATCATTCTTATCTAGTACATTGGCTTTGAGAGGGAAAGCAGGAATGTGTGTTTTCTATTAGTAGATTCATTTAGGGTTGTAATTAATGATGGGATGATTAATTGGAATTGGAAATATCAGAACTTTTAGGGGTATTGGAATCAGAGAATTTTTAACTTAATTTCCGATTCCAAAAATTTAGATTTTTTTGGTTTAAAATTTAATTTTCCATTCCTGGTACTAATGATAAAAATACATAAATATTTATTGATTTTAAACTATCAGTACAACTAAAATCTATAGATAATAACACCTAAGTTCTAAGTATGATGCAAATTTATTTGACTTGTGTAAAAAAGAAAAAAAAATGTATAAGTTTCCATAAAGTTTGATAGTTTAAAATCTGTTTCAATTCAAAACAAAATTATTTTTAATTTCTTTTTAAACATTTTTAATTCACCCATTTAATATTATAAATTATTAATAATTATAACCAAAATTATGTAATATAAACACAAAATGAATTCACCATGTTCTGCCAGACCCTCTCTTTTAAGACAATTTTTATTTAAAAAAACAAAAACAAAAATTAATGTATGGAATTTCTGCCAATGTCACATTTGATTTCTTCCCATTAAAAATTGACCTTGTGCCACAAATTGTCCTTGTGGTGAAATAGTTAAATTACAACAATTTGTTTTCATAACAGTTTTAATCCACAAAATCAATTTTTAGTCTTGGTTATTAAAAAGATTTATTTTTGTTTACATAGCATACTACGTAAACAAAAATAAATCTTTTTAATAACTGAGACTCAAAAAAGTAAACATCCATTTTATGAAACTTAAATTCATTTCTACAAAATTCATATATTTTTTAAAATTATATAGCGTTCAAAATGGATTTTCATCTTTATTTACTGAAAAACAAAAAAAAACATTTTACTTGAAAAAAAAGCTTTTTATTCTTTATTTATTAATTTGCTGTGATAATTCATATTTAATTCTTATTAAATTTGGGAAGCAAATTTAAAATTTGTATTTATTTTTTATTCACATGCAGGAGTTAAACCACAATGCATAGGATGATGCCTTTCTGCTTAGAGTATTATTGTTGCAATAAAGTGTCTCTTATTTTTGAAGTGCATGCTGAAATTGAATTGTCACCCCCAAATTTGTTCCATTCATTGAAAAATACCACATATAAAATTTTAAGGACATTGCATATTTAAAGGGCACTTTTGCTTGTTAAAACAAAAAAGGGGAACAAAAAAAAAAATAGATCTTTTATAATTAATAGCAAAACATTAGTTGAATTTTTACAAATTATGCACATTAGAAAGCTAAAAACATTTTTTATCTAACAGTGAAAAATTTAAATTTTAACCAATGTTTATTTTCAGACGCCACTTATAGCAAGTGTACCCAGAAAAGTGTAGTTTGGAAAATTTTTTAAGATTTCTGATAACTAAAGTAAAGCAATATGTCAATTGTAGCTAACGTAAGTGATTTACATTCTCTTCAAAAGTCCCAAACTTTCAAACACTGATTAAACCATTCCTACTGTATGGATCAGAAACTTGGACATTATCTGTTCATCTTGAAACATATACAAATCTGCTTAGAAAAATCAAAAACATCAGTTGGTGATCCCAACACAACACAGTTTATGGAGAACTGAAACCAGTCTCTCTTAAGCTCAAACAAAAGCGATTGCTGAGCAGACAGAGAGGTTGTCTCATCCTTACTTCTATGTCATTCTTTTGGAGGTGTCCTCTCATGAAAGTTGACTTTCCTAGACACCATGGCTCGGGACTCGGGGTTGGAGATTGGGGATATTGGGACAGCAATGCAGGACTGAGCAGTGCGGAAATGGATTCTTAATGGAGTTCTGACCAACCACAGAGAGATTAAAGGATGATGACGACGAAGAGATTTACGTAAAGAAATTGCTCTCTTTATCGTTTAAACTCTTACACAATTTTTTAAATAACTTTATTTTTTTTATCTAACTTTATTTCATAATCTTTTGTATTCATTTTTCTACTAAATGTTTTATTAATAAATGTACTTTGCTCATTAAGTTTCCCAATGGCCTGCAAATAATGAATTTTAATCATTGTAGGTATCGGAATCAGAAATTTAGAACAGTATCAGTATTTGTATCGGAATAGGTAAAAATATTGGTATTGTCCCATCACTAGTTGTAATATGCAATGCTTAAATGATCAGTAACCATCTCTTCACATGTATTGTGCAGGGAATAGTCTAAGAAAGTATTAAACAGAGTGGGGCTCTCACTTCCTCCTTGCCATACTCCTGATGATGTTTGAAATGTTTTGCTATTAAGATTGGTGCCAAACATGTATGATTTTGTGGACCAATATAGTTCCTCTATAAGATCTAGACGTTCAGTTGAGTCAGAGCTTGGAAGGCAGTTTCTAATAGATGAGAAGAGGAAATCTCTATTGATGTGGTCATAACACTGCTGTGAGGTTGACACAGCAAATTTACAATTTTCTATTGGAAAGGTAATGGAGGATTATCAAAAAGTGTAAAAATGTGTTCCACATGAATTGGCAGAGGAAAGCAATAGACAGTATCTTACCCCACCCTGACATTTTACTTTTTGCTAAGCACAAAAACAAAATCTTTATTGGAAGATATTTTCTTAGTTTTTAATTATTTAAATCCTAAAAACAAGTTATTTTAAAATTAAAAGACATCAGCGTATACACCAGCCCCCTCTCTTAGTTTTAAAAAAGAATTGCTGCCTGAGGGTTAGATTCCTGAGAACCAATCTTCATTTATCATTTCCCACCCCAAAATTGTAGAAACAAAATTAAAAGTTACTGTATTTTGAGCTATTTTGTTTTTAAATTTTTGCCTTTCCTGTCAGAACTTCAACGCTTTAACTTAAATGGAAGTACTCATATGACAAAAACAAACTTTAATTTCATCCTGTTCTGTGCACCCACTTACAGAATACTGTCCAAAAATACCAAGTTCATAAAACATCTTTTCTGACCAAGCAGAAAAGGACCATGCAGTTTTCACAGCAGCTGTTTGTGAATGCTGATTTCACCTATGAGGGCAGATCTGACCAGGCTGGTATTAGCGACAGACTATGTTAAGCTTAACCAGTCCTTTTGCCAACAGTGATGCCTTCACCCAGTGACAAAACTGGCCACAGCAGAGACTAACTCTCAACTATACAATGCAATAATTCGAGTTAATCTCACTTCACTCCATATACATGTTGATGCTCTCAACGTGTCTATTTCAACTACTACTTTGTGTTCTACCCTGAATGAACTCTCAGTCTCCTACGACTGATATATGATACCTTGGAACAAGCAATCGAACCTTGTAGATCACTGGAAATAAAAACCCTTTTACTTATCTCAACTACATCTTATCTCCATTTGTTGTTGTTGTCACTTCCACATTTTCTGTTAACAGTAAAGCCACCATTACAATCACTTATCAAATATCTGATCTGCTAGCAATAATTTTTTTATGGGAAAGATTGGCAATCACACCTTCTGCAAAAGTGTTTACACCAATCAACTTCAACTGGTCAGTTTCCTTTGCAAATATTTTAAGCTAAAGTATATTTCCATCTATTTACTCTAATTGACAAGAGTAATAACAGTAATTATTGATTTTGACTATCAAGCCTAGCAAAAAGAAGAGTTACAGACTCTTTCTATAACATTACAGGAAATGGTAAAAGAAAAAAATGTTTTCTCATGCCAGATATAGTCTTTGTATGTGATTCTTAAACTACACAAACCCCTACAGTAGGTAGTGAAGGAAAGTGAGAAGGACTGAACATCAATTGCAAGACAGAATGTATGGTTATCAGTAAAGGAAACAGCCCAACATGCAAATTATAAATTGGACATAGCAACATCAAGCAAGTACAACTATTTAAATATCTAGGAAGTGTTTTAAAAGTGGACAGAAAGTGCAAGACTGAAATCAGAAGACACATTGGGATAGTGAAAGATGTCTTTCAAAAGCTAATCAAAGTATTAAGAAACAGGAAAATTTCATTAAAAACAAATAGAGCACTTAACTGTAATATTTGTTCTCCTTTATGGCAATGAATGCTGAACAGTCTCATCATAGATTAAGAAAAGACAGAAAGCAACAGAAATGTGGTTCTACAGAAGGCTGCTGAGAATACCATAGACTGAACATGAGAGTAATGACAAAGTTTTAGAGAAAATGAAAACAAAATAGACACTTATACTTAACAGCAAAAAGAGTTGAAATTTCTAGAATACATTTGAAACTCCAAAGACAGATTGAAGGCAAGAAGGACAAGAAAACAGCCTAACAAGTTTGTGGATAGCAGAACAGGGTTTAGGAGAGATAACAAAAAGACAAAATTTACTAAGAGCTATAAAGGATAGGAAATTGTGGAGAGCCATGATCGCCAACGTCCTAAAGGAACAGAGCACATAGAAGTTTCTCCTTTCGCTATTTAGCCTGAAGAAAATAAATAAATATGTATAATTGAATAATAAATAAATTATTGAAAAATGAGAGAGCTGAGATTTGTAGTCTCAATTTTTAGCTTTTTTTTTTACGATTTTGGAAATAAAGCCACACACACACTTCAGACACTCCATTAATTACGACGTTAAAATGCAAAACCCTCTTGGTTAAATTAAAACATGACAATTGGTGATACTAAATGTTTCTTCACCTTTATTACTACTTCAAGACAAATACACTACCAGACCTCATATTATTAACCAACAAAATATTTTTCACATATTATTAACTTATTTTGAAACATTACTATTCCAATGAATTTACTGTTGCATAAAGTAGGTATCATCATGCGTGCACATTTTTGATAAGCAGTCTGTAGCACACAAAAAAGGCCAAATTATATCGATTAGGAAGAGTATGTTGCGGCAAGTGAAATTGCAATCAACTTTCATAGACACAACAGCAACTGTGAATTCAGAGGAAAAGATAGTTGTGTGTGTGTGTGTGTGTGTGTGTGTGTGTGTGTGTGAAATGGAACATTTCCTGTGTAGTCTTCAGTCAGGAATTAATCCTGTTGAGATGAATTGACCGTCGAATCTTTATATGTATCGCCAATGTTTTTTTGGGGGGAGGGGAGTGTATTGTTTTTCACTTGTGTTATTCTTTTTTCTATCAGATCAACATGTTGAGTCTGAAAAATAGTGTCGAGTGAAAGAGAAACTATTTTACAGAGATTTTTTTTATAGCTAAACGTAGACGATAGGAACGATAAATACGATATAAAAGAAAGATGATACGAATGAGATAGGATTTTTTCCAATCCCCTCAACCTTCCAACAACTTACCCCGACCCATTCATTTTCACACTCCCTTCCACACACACGCCTAGAGAGAAAGAACGAGAGAGTGCTTTAGAAATAACACGGGGATGAGTGGGTTAGAAGCTGACTCATTAGTCGCAAACCGCATAATGCAAGAAGATGTAAGTAGGAAAGGCGAGGCACGTGTGTACATGTATACAATTTATTTAGTGGAAACTTTATTTCAATGGGTTCCTTTTCTCCTTTTCTCTCTCTCTCTCTCAACACGCACGGAGAGAATCGAGTGACAAACTCACTAGTCTTTGCCTATTACTCACTAGTAATAACTTTATAAAATTTTTAGGATATCAAAATTATTCTCCAGATGACAAACACGGGGTAACAGGCTCTCTGTTTTTACTCATTGACATCCACACACACACCTTTTATATTACTTCGATTTGTAAAAGAATTTATTTCTCAATAAATATATTGCTTTTTAAATGCACACAATCAAAAGAAATATTTAATTTTGTTTTCAAATTGTAACAAATCCCGCAACAAAATGACCAAAAAAAAAAAAAAAATTAGAAAATAATAATTCTCTGTGTAAAGATTCCGTTCTTAAATCCTGACTACCACAATATTACCTGAAAAAATCCCTGCTGAAATAGTGGGGTATATTTTTAGTCTCGCTAGCATGCGCATGTCCGCGCGAGTGGAAGGGGCAGGGTCTCCTTCAAGGTTGGCAAAGGAAGAAACAGATTTATGCAACTGCTGTTGAGGCAGGCAATATTCTTCGACAACTATCATCATGTTATGCCAGTAACAAGAGATTTACTGTCAAAATCTAGGGATAGAACATAGGGAGAAATAGAGTCATGCCTTTTCTTCAAAGACATTTAGTATAAAAATAAACTGTAAAGCATGAAGAGTAGCTTCAGCTGAAATTGAAAAATATCCAATTAAAATACCAAATTAAGTTTTGCAAAAATAAAAAAAAAAAGAATCTTTTTTTTTATTTTTGCAAAACTTAATTTTAGCATTATTTCTCTGTGCACAAATTGCTGTCTAAGTGACACACACACACACACACACACACACACACACACACACACACACACACACACACACACACAAGAATTGTATCTGACAGTAGCCATATCTACATATGTATGAACATGAAAACATACTAATTTTGAAAACACAAATATTATACACACCACTAATTGTAAAAATCATCTACAAAAATAATAAAAGCACACATCATCATAAACAGACAAAAAAACCCTTAATAACACCATCTATGAACACTAAGTCATAATGTACTAACAGTGTTTGGTAATTAAAAATATGTCTCCATGTCAACAACCTAACACTCCAATTACAATAGCACTAAGAAATTCTTTAAAAACAGTTAATAGATTAATCAAATCTATACGCACAAAGTCTAAAAAAGAAATCTCTTGATTGCACACGAGAAAAAACAATAAAAAAAACTTAACCAAAATACCTTGTCAATCATTTTTTAATGAAACACATATTAGAGAGGGATTATTGGCAAAATATAGAACTATATATACTAAGGCATAAGTGTATAGAAAGTGCTTTGATCACTAGATGATCCACTATAAATTCACATCCAAGTTCTTACAATATTTCACCTTCCTTAGCAAATCAATGTGGGATGCTTAATAATAAAAGTGTTAAAAGCAAAAGCATAAGGAAATTGAATGAAATTTTCCAGATATGCCTAAAAAAATATTTAAAAAAAAAAAATTTTAATTTCAAATTTCAGTGTTCCAAAATATTCAGCATTTCCAGTCAGTGCAAAATAACAACTGACACTTGTGGTTTTATCTCTCCTCTTCCTACACATATATAATTCCAGTATTTACATTAGTCGGACTATTGTCCTCATCTTTGTCGCCATATTTGTCACAACGTTTCGACCGTTGTACGCTCCGGCCTTCTTCGGGTAGTTTGAATTTCGAACCGAACCCTTTATTTCGATCACTGGGGTAGACGGTTCTAGTTCCAAGAGCCATGTTTGATGGATGTCAGTTATCAGTTATCTCCAGTTGATTTCCCTCTGAAAGTACTCCACTGCCTTAACCCGGTATTGAACACTCTTTGGGTCCTGTCCCCAAAGAGTGTGAGTTCAATACCCGGTTCAGGCAGTGGAGAACTTTCAGAGGGAAAATTACCAGGAGATAACTGATAACTGACATCCATCAAACATGGCTCTTGGAACTAGAACAGTCTACCCCAGTGATCGAAATAAAGGGTTCGGTTCGAAATTCCAACCACCCGAAGAAGGCCGGAGCGTACAACGGCCGAAACGTTGTGACAAATATAGCGACAAAGATGAGGACAATAGTCCGACTAATGTAAATACTGTACATAATACCTCATCTCAGAAATATAGACAGAATATATAATTCCATCAACAAAAAATTACTTTAGTCCAATGAACTCCTTCTAGAGGATGAAATGTGTTACACATAATTGTTGAAATATCTAGATGCAACTGTAAGTTCTATTCTAATAGTTTCTTTTCACGCACTTCTCACCTGTGGAACTCTCGTATGGTTTCTTGCTTCCCAGTCACCTACGATCTTCAAAAATTTAAGTACAACATCAATCAGCATTTCTTGTCTTCCTGAATGCTGATCTTTCTCATTTTCTTTCACCTTCAATAACAACTTGCATTTTAGTGGCACTACCATCTTGCATGGGATTAAAAGAAGAAAAAAATGCCGGCCACTTTGTCATTCATTATGTATATAACTATATTTTGGTAGATAGAAGCAAGAGTTATATTCATATAAATATGTTTATAACCATTGTTAATCTCTTCGATGCCCCATCTTTACAATTAATTTCTATTATTTAGAATGAAGCATCAGCTTTGAATAGTATTCAGTCAGGCTGTCAGGTTTCTCGCACCCACCAGACAAGTTGTTCTTTCTAGAAGCAAAATTTATATTTCAAATCAAACAAAAAAAAACATGTTATTAAATTACTCACATAGGCTTCAATCATCCAGACCATAAAAATAAGATTTAACAATGTTGAGAGACTAACAGGAAAGAATCTCCCCAACAGCATGTTTCAACCTTTCCACTGTTTTTCTATCCTAAGCTAACAATTTCTATACTGTAAGAAATGATGGTTCTTCTTTTCCTGAGAATCAGCACATTTCTGTCAGTTATCAATAAAAAGTCCTTACCTGATCATAAATGATAATGAGCAACTTTGACCACAATTACTTTCATTTTTTTATTATCAATATTTAACAAGAAATGCTTTTCTTTTTGGTTTCAAAAGCCAAACCCAGTCATGCCATACACATTATAAAGTACATCTGTTGATGGATGCAACTACTATGGCAACTTATTTTGGTTACTACACTGTCTCTGAGAGATTAAAGTTTGAATTAGTTTTTTGAGTGTTTTTCTGTCACTTGTCTTTACAAAACATGTGTAATGCCTTAGAAGAGACAGCACCAATGTTGGACATTTGGTTTTTCAGTCATGTGGAGGCCATTTTGAATATTCATTGAGCTAAAGTGAGACAAGTTGAATAATTTGGCATAGTTTCTAGAAGGAGTGATCATAAACTTTCAGAAAATGTAATTTGTTACAGTTCTTTCTCATAATTTTGACAGTTTATCCCAAAAGAAACTGTACAATTTAGCTTTGAGAAATTCACTGGTTGACAGCTTGAAAAGCTGCATTAATCTGCTTTGATAGTCAACAATCATAATAAACCAGTAAACTCTACTTAAGTGGAATGATTTTAGGAGGCTAGTCACAAAATTCTTCCATTCGAGTGAAGCTTTGAAAAAACTTTGCTAGGTTCAAATTTTAGTTTTGAATGTAAAAAAAGTTCTCAACTCAAAGTCACATTTTCTATCATGGCAAACCATTATGGTGAATGTAAATTGAAAATTTAAAAATTTATTCTAAATGAAATAGTCATCTAATAGCTGCTATTTCAGTAAAGAAATATTATATACCTAAGCAGATTTTATCATACTGGGTGCAAATCAGGCAAAACTTTATGGTTCAGTGGAGAGTAACACCACTTCACAAAAATGTCAATAAGCGTGACGATCTTCATATAAGCAAATCAACAAGCCCTGCTACACATGGCTGGTAAATGTTCAGGCTTGCAATATACTGGTTTCTGTAGCAGTGTTAAAGACTAAAGCTTTATGCTTTGCCAAAGAACTCAGTGTGAATTCATTTACTGCTTCTAATGGATGGTTGGATCAATGGAAAGGAAGACAGAATATTTTATTTCAAAACAATACAACAGGTTCAAAATCGTAACGTTGGAATTTCATTCTGGTGATCAGTGAAAGCCTTATAGCACAGCTTTATAAAATTTATAATTTACTGAAGCTTTACAAATTGTATACAGACAAAATGTATGGCACAAGCACGTTATTACTAAGTCATTGTGCCATTAAATAAGACCTTCATTTACTTAAAAGGGAAAATATACTGAACAATTTAGCTATATTATGATGTAATATATTATACAGTGCTGTAGTTTTAGCATGATTTTCAATAAACAATACAAATTTAATTTTTGTCTTATAATGTGTGTTCAGCACTATTATGGTGTTATATACACTTATGTATTTTTTTGCTTTTATTAATAATGATCTTATTCATTGAGTAGCCTTTTTTGTAATCTTTTACGGTTTTCTTTTTTCAGTTTTTACTTATCAAATACAGTAAAAAATTGCATATTTTGCTTGTGGTGATTAATAATTTGAATTATGGTTTGAATATATTTTCATTCAATGTATATAATACACAAAATATCAACTTTATTTGGATTTATTCTTGAAATCGTAAAATTTTGAAGCCAGTTTGTAAGCAAAAACCTGCGGAAATTAGGTGTTTCTGTACATTTTTTCATGTGATCCTTAAAATCAAATGTTCAAAAATTGGTAAAAGATATGAATTTAATTTTTAGTGTCAGTACTTATCACATCAAAACTCCAGTTTTCATACCAAGTGCAATGTTAATTCTCCAAAAAAGTGAAAAAAAAAAAAATATCAATCTGCCCTACTGGATATAGAGATTAAAGCCATGTGGCTATATTGAATTTATGGGTGCTTTTTCATGTATTCTAACACTCAATGAGTTTGGACACTTCTTCATTTAAGCCCATAAGTCCTACTTACAAGGAGCTCCTTTAAGTGGGGCAGATTTTCATTCCTCCTGAAGGATCCACATATAGAGAATACTGCAATAATGATAATAATATTTCATAATAATATAATTTTAAAAGTATAATAAATAAGAAGATGCAAGGTTGATATAAATAATTGACAATATGACTTAAAGACAAATTTAGTTTTTTTTTTTTTTTTTTGCTCAAGTTCATTTGTAAGTAAAGATTGATTTACATTTGCTTTGTAATATATATATATATATATATATAACTGTAAGTAAAGAATAAAAATAATCTATTTTTTTTCAGTAAATTAGATATCAATATAAAAAATGACAAATGCCACACACTTGATCAAGATATTTATGGTTAAAGGATGCTTTATTTCATATAGTAATCTGGAGATTTAAAAAACATAGATTAAAAGCTGAAACATCAGTGTAACTATTATTCCACAGTTGGACAATTAACTGCAGCCTTGTTTTTATGACAACATTTCAACAGATGCTTTCTTCAGCCTTCCTCAAGTGTATAGTTCATCTAATTGGGTTTTGATTTATTACCTTTTATATTTTCAAAAACAGAATCAAAAAGTAAGTTTGAAAAGAACTCCTGTTACATATTATATAATACACATTCTGATCCTTTTGGTACATATGTGAAAGACTAACAATGTCCTTGTTTTCAAACCAGGAAAAATATTGTATGTCAGAAGAAAACAAGGATAAGGATATTAGTTTGAATAACTCATCTCAGATAATAAAATTACATTAATACATTCATGTGAAACTTTAGAGAATAAACTGAGGTGGCTGGTTGGGCCAGAAAGTCACCTGAACCATGAAGCTATTATTGAGAAAGTAATTAAGCAAGAACCAAGTCAAGTTTGTCTAAGAAAATGGCACCTACTTTGAAGAAGATCCAAATTTTATTAAAATAAAAAAAATGAATAGGTGTTTCAAAAATAGAAAAATACTAAATACTGATGTCAGTCTGAAATTTTATTAAAGATGTAAATAGATTAATTTCTGAAAATAAGTCAATATTTTTCTTTTCAAATATCATGTGCCAATCACAAACATAAATTGAATGAAAATGACATGTCTTAATTCAGTAAATAAATTTCAGGGAAAAAACATCAGTCTAAGCTAAGTTTTGGCTTTAAAATAAGCCCCACTTTTGCATATAGAAAACCAAGTCATTTTTGAGCCACTTTGAGAAAGGAAATATATATTCTGTATGGTGTTAAATATGACAAAGATATTCAAAATAGTGGATCACTTTCATTACAAGATTTTCAAAATATTAAAAAAAAGAAATTACTTTATGTTCATAGTTAAGTCAAAGTGAAAGCACCTTGGATCAATAAAGTTAAACTTCAAAGTACTTGAAGAGGTGAGTTGGGATAATATTGAAGTGTACAGTTTCTTCTAAAATAAAACTTGCTTCTGATGGTCTGAATTTTCAAGATAAGCCAGGTCATGGTTACAAGTCATCAATCAAAAATGAAGAACTATAGATGGCCATAGAAACTTGTGCAAAAAAAAATTAGCATTGGAAACACATCTAGTAGCGATACAATAATCAGAAGAAAATATATCTAGAATTAATCAGCGAATTAAGAAATTTGACTGGTGATCACCTGTTTTCAGCAAAGTGAAGAGATTTAAGTGATGATCACCTATTTTTATAATTTTCAGCAAAGTGAAGATATTTTACTAATGATCACCTGTTTGCTGCAAATTGATTGCTCACAAAAAGAGAGCTTTTCTTTTACTTACTTTCAATGAAAAATGGTTTCTGCTTGATAATTGGAAACAAGACTTTCTTTGTCAAAATAAACTTTCTTCCTCCTCCAAAACTTCCAAAATCAAATCTTCACCTCCAAAGCTCTCATAGACAGTTTATTGGTGCTGTAATGCAGTAATTCATTATAACCTCTTGCAAACTGGCTATTCTATCATGGCAGTCTTATTGTCAGGATTTAGATCTGATGCACCAAAAGCTGCACACATTTTGGTCAGCTGTGGTGAATTGAAAATGACTTATTCTACTGTAGAATAACACAAGACCTCATACTTCATGACTCACCAATGGAGTAAGTCATTAAAGCCTCTTGCTAGCAAAAAAACTACTCTATCCTCCATCATTTTGGTGGATTACGATGTATATACATACCAGCAGGCAGACACCAATGTAAACCAGGGTAAAAATGCATTTTGCCAGCTTGTTTGATTCCTGTGACCCCAGTTGCTTTTATGTGATGGAATAAATTCACTGCTGGATCATTGACAACATTGTGTCAATTCTGATGTTTTTAAAGCATGGGGATAAACATGGACTCTTATTTTGTTCCAATCTGAGGATTATAAGTGGTGACTATATTGGAAAAGCTTAAAGCAAACATAAATTACAATGAATTTAAAAGCATCAAAAATTGATCAACTCTGAGAAATGAAAGCAATTAAGATACTGAAGAATAAAATGGAATGAAATCAACATTAGTACATGACTAAAACAAAACAATTCTTCAGACTGATGACTTTTTAACTGATATATCTAGAAAAAAATATCTTCTTGTATCTCAGGAACATTAAAGCTAATTTTACTCAATCATATGCACTTCTGACTTTTAATATAACACATAAAAAACCTTCTATAGAATTTGAATATAATTTTTAGGATGTGGAGTTATCATTATTTACACTATTTACATGTGAACTACTGTCCTCATCTTTGTTGTTGTTATCACAATGTTTTGACCGTTATGCCCTCCAGTTGTGTTGATCCAGGTAACCTACCAGGAATTCCAAATTGAACCTTTTATTTAATCAACAGATATCTCTTCTAATTCTTATTGGTCACTCTCTTTCCTCTAAGTACAGTCATTGAACTCACAATTACTATGTCACCAAATTCACAAGCCAACACTTTAATCCACTAGGCTATTGTCTCATGGATCAATTCTCTATGGAATTGCTGTCATTTATCTTTCTTTCTTTATTTATTTATTAATGACTCCTATATTCTATTCATTTCTATGCTAGGTCTACTAAGGAGGTCCTCATAGCCAAGTATATGCACTGATTCTTTCAGATTTAAAACTCTCCAGTGTTCTTTGTCCAGTATTTTCACTTCATTCTACAGGGGCTGAGGATTACTTCCTCCATACATGATCAGTCATGCCTGATTTCATTGTCTCAGCCTCACAGCAGCTTTTCCATGTTTCTCCAGTCTTACTTTTATAAGGTGACTTGTTTTACCTTTATATTCTTTGCCACAAATGCAAAAAAATGGAGAACACACTGTTCTTGGTCATGTTAGTATTAGGCTTTACTTGGTAGAGATTTCTGCCTAGAATGAAACTTGTTTTTTTTTTACAGTAAGGTTCACTCTCTACAAGGCCCAGGGGCCAGTCAAGGCAGAGGGTTACATTAGGAGACAGTTTGTAGAGATAGGAGGAGAAGATAACGGTTAACCCTAAACTTGAACAAATTAAGATTGTAGTGATCATATAAACATCCTTTCTGGAGTTGGTTCCACAAAACAGTGTTTCACAGGAAGTTGCTGCTCAAGTGGAACATACTTCTCACCGATGGAATATGGAGGAAATGTGGGTGGTTTGCTACAATGTAAATGGCAAGGCAGGTCCTTGCCATGAAGGTTAAGCCTGGTAGAACCAAGGAATGTAGTTCATCCAAGCACCTTCCATGAAAGTAGTGATAGAGCAACAAGAGACTTGCCACATCATGCCTGCAAGAGAGAGAGGTTGGAGAGTGGAAAATAATTTGTCACCCACAGAGACTCAGAGATGCTTTTGGACTATCAGGACTGGAAAGTGTGGTCTGAGCAGCTCTCATTCAAATATGACAACAGTACCCCCATTCTTGGCCTAATCTGACTCTTGTAAAGGTAGAGGATAGCAGGAGGAATTAGGTACTTACTGAAGTGGCACAGGGAGCAGACCATTTTACCTGCATCTTTAGCGATGACTTGTATGTACTAGTTCCACTTGAGGTCAGGTGTGAGTTTAAGGTTCAATAGTCTCTGAAGGCACAGTGCCTCTTCGAGAGGATATCCATTCATTGTGACTGACAGTAGTTCAGGGTCTGATCAACAATAGTGGAATGTAACTAAATGTAGTTTGGTTTTCGAGGCACTGAGTGTAACCAGCCAGTTTTTTTCCTACTGGGTAGTTTGTGCCAAATTTGAAGAGATCAGCTGCCACTCTCTGGTCATCAACAGTTTTAGTATATAGTGGTATCATCAGTATAGATGTTTACAAATGATCTGAGAATATTCTTAAGCAGGTCATTTATGTAAATCAAAAAGAGGGTTGACCTGAGAATTGACTTTGTATTGACTGCCAGAGCCCCAGGTGACTAGCTATTTATAACTACCTTCAAGGCCCTATATATTAGGAAGGATTTTATAATAGAGAAGACTCTTCCAGTAATTCCATAACTGGAAAGCTTGTGCAGCAAACCTTTGTGTCCCACCTTGTAAAATGCTATGGTCTTTGAGGAGTGTTTGTGATCAAGTGCCTCAGTGACGGTAGTTAGGATGTCAGCAGAGGACTGGGCCGATTAAAGCCTGTACTGCTTGTCACGAAGGAAGTTGTTCTTCTCTAGGTGCTTCATGACATTTGTGTGGATTATAAAGCTGCTTTTGAATATCGTCCTGATGTTCTAGTGTCTGCAAATCTTCTAAATCTGAAGATATTCTCATTCATTTTGTTTGAAATCAAAATATTTGTATTTTGTTCAAAATATATTCACATGTGCTATATCTTAAAATCTACAATGTAAAATTCACTAGTTTCCTTTTAAAACTTAAACAAAAATTCTATTGGACATTAAAGAACAAGTTATTGTCTTGTGAATGTGGAGCTCAACAACTTTGGCCTTATATATTTGGAGTAAAATCCTGGTTTATACAGGCAGCAAGTAACTTACTTTACATCTACTCACTGGAATGAAGAGATTCTTTGCATGTTTTAGTAAAAAAAGATACAATTTGCTGAAAGGGTAAAAAACTATTTTTTATCCCTTATCATTATGAATGAATGGATAGGTTTGTAAAATTAAATCCAAATTTAATGACAACGAAGAGAAAAAAACAAAACAAACAAAACCAATAAATATATAACCAAATAGAAAGCTTCGTCAATTTGCTTTTCGGTAGAGGTAGGGTGTGCCCTGTACAAGAGTGAGTGCATTAATAAATTTTATTAGAGAACCAGAAATTTTCAGGAGACTGATACGGCAAAGAAGCTGTTTGCGGTATCTTCCAGAAATTTACTAATTTTCTTTATTCGTTTAACTTATTCCGTAAATTGAAATAAAATAAAAATTAAGCAATTCAATTTAAGAATTTAAAACCAAATTAAATTTAAAAAGTTAAATCTGATTTGAAACAAATAATTGCTTGCTTACAGCAAAAAAATGTACATTGCTGACGCATAAACAAAAAACAAAATTTTTAACTAAAATTTCGAATGTGTTAGAAAGGATTTAAAAAATTAAAGAAAATATCTACTTTGGTCATTTGACGATAAAACTTTGTTTTGGGGCCTTTTTTCATCATACTATGTTGTTTTTTCAGCGAATTAGTGGAGGTAACTAAATTATAATTAAAAAATATCAACTAGTTGACAAAAAACAAAACAAACGAAAATAAAGTCATGTTTACATTTACAAAAATTTTTAAGTTTTTCTCCAACATTTCTTAAGTAAGAAGATCATGACGACAAAAGCTGTGCCAAACCAAACACAGACATTTACCTTCTTAACCAAATATTGAATTCATACTTCCATACGATTGTAGTAAAATTAGTTAATTGGTGAAAAAAGTAAAAGTGGAAGAAAATCTTTCAAGATCATAAAAAAAAATTTAATGTATTGTAGTCCAAAGACTTCGATTATTCATAAATATAAGATTTTTAAAAAATAGCTTTGTTTTAGAAAATAAATGATTGGAAGTTTATGACGGCGACACTAAATCCTTTCATCTTCTTAGAGTTGTTGTTGTTTTTTTGTGCAGACAACGTGCTTTTTTTTTTAATCTATATATCCCTTTAAAATACAAGCAAAATATGACCCCCAAACCCATGTTTTCTTGCTTTTCTGGTTTAAAATAGTTAGTTTCTTTTTCTGTCTAAAAATAATAAAAGAACTGCTATGTAATTAAAATTTTGATTATCAAAACAAGTATGTTGTGGCAAACTGGCAATCCTAAAAAAATCTGTTTTATCTCAAATTTTATTCTTGACAAAGCAATTTTTTTTAAAGACTTAAGAAGAGTAATACCCAAGTAATTAATTTCTACTTTCTATTTAAAAATCTGCCTAATTAATCACAGAGTAACAAATGCTAAAAATGTTTTATTACCTTTCATTAGCAATGCAACAATGAAAAAAAAATTCTTCATAATTTTGAATCATCTTTGTTTGACTGAAACATTTTAAAATGAAAGAATTTAACTTCAAATGAAAATCGAAACAGGAATTTAGTTTATTTTCATTTCACATTCTCTATCTAAAATCGAAACAGGAATTTAGTTTATTTTCATTTCACATTCTACTTGTCTAATAATCGTTTTAGAAATAGTACTGTAAAAAGTAAATTAACCCAAGCATGAGGAGAAAATAAATTAAAAAACCAGGTGTGTTGAAGAAACCTTATTTCAAAGATCCCAAAAAGTTAGTCATATTTTCTTAAATAAAAATGACCTTTAAAATTTTCGTTTTTAGTGAACAAAGTTAAGTTTGGTGAGAATGTCTTTTTGAGATCAAATTTTGTTTTTCTTCACTAAAACTATGATAAAGACATTTACATTTTTTAAAATCACATCAGCTGTCAGAAAACAAACAATATTGGTAATTAGAGTGAAGAGTCTAAGAGATTTTCCAACATTGATTTCTAGTGTGACTGAACTAGAAAAAAAATCTTTCTTTACCAAATAAAACTTCTTTGCTTATTTTAGTTTTCACCAGCTTTTTTATGGTTTTTAAATTTATAATTAATAAAAATACAAGATCAGAACAGTTTTTAACTTGAGTTACAAAAGCTAATGAACGAATGCTAACTAAAATATTTTTAATTGGTAAAAAAAATAAATTTTACTTACAAATTGAATTCTTCGTTTTACAATAATAGTCTCATTTCTTATACTAACAAGGTTAAAAAAAAAATTAGTTTAACAGTGAGTCTTTTTTATTAATGACAAGAAAAGGTCAATATTAATAATAATAAAAAAAAAACACTGTATTTTTATATACAACATTCGCACAAAGCAATAATTCTGGTTGGTAACACCTCCACCAAAAAAGGTGGATTTTAAAAAGAAGCACAGGGGGATTCAATTAACGTGTAAATACACACGCCCCCAGAACTGAAGTACACATTAAAATTAAATACCTGGATTTCAAAAGTTGATTTTCAATGCAGGTTCTCTACAATTGGTGCAACACAATCTTCCAGCTTACTTTTATTTACCAGTTTTACCTTAACTTATATAAGCTTTGTAAATATTACAGTACAGTACACTATCACTTGATCCTTACAAACGTTGATAATAAAAAGTTAAAAACATTATCAAATTTTTTGTAAATAATTCGAATTTTAGGATTTTTATTTTTTCTGCTTCTAAAATCGGCGAAAATGATTTTCTGGTGGTTTTTGTTTTATTTAGAAGTATAATTTGTTTATACATTTTTAAAAACCTTTTTTTAAGAATTAACTTAAAAAAGATAACGTTGTTGATAACATTTTTAAACGAAATTTAAACTATATATAAAAAAACAAGAGTAATTTACTTTTTTTTTGAAAATTATAGGTGTTATGACAAAACAATTGGAATAATTAAAATTTTTACTTTTTTGTTTTTACTTACATGAATATATCGTTGTTGCTGTTGATGTGCAATAAAAATCAAGATAACGCTGGTGAGGGCAACAAAAGATCCATTGTAATTGATGCTGGTTTAGTAAAAGAATCATTGAAATCCAGGTTTGGATATAAGTAAATCTTGTTTTTCATTTTTTTTTCACTCCAAAAAACAAACAAAAAAAACACGTCGTCGTGTCATCAATAAATTTGTCTTTTTATGGCCGGTAGATTGTGTTTTTTGTAGACCTCCCTTTCTTCTTGACTCTTTCCTAGAAAATATAAGCTATTAACTAAATTCTAGAGTTGAGAAGAATATGAAACAAAGTTACATAAAAACACAAATGTATGTAATAGAAATAAATAAATCAGACTTTTTTTTCTTTCTTGAAACTTGCTGCTGCCAGTCTGATTTTTTTTCTGGTTGTCTCGGTTTTTCTCGTCTCCCAACTAAACCAACCAGAGTTATTTCCCCTTGCACGTGGCCGCTGCTGCTGATGTTAAGTTTCAAGAAAGGGTCATAAACTTTTCTTGATACAAGTTATCCTATTTTAAATTTTATCTAAATATCGATATTTGTTGTCATCGCTGTTGGTTCAATTTCTCATTTTTTTCTTTCGCTCCCCACTAATGGATGGTTGTAAAAAGATTTATCACCAGAGAGGTTGAAATAAGTAAGTGGATATAATTTAAAAAAGAAAAAGTAGGTGTTGTACTGTTGTATAATAATCTTTAAAAAAAAGAAAGAAGCCTAGTCTTCTAGATAGACAACTAATTTGCTTTCTAAACATAAATATATACGAGGAACTTATGATGTTAAGATTTTTATTTTTACATTTCTTTTTAAATTCCAAATTCCACGAAAAAATAATAACTTTTTCTTTAATATTTTTAAATAAAAAAAACAAATGTAAGGTGTTTCTGTTTTTTTTTTTATGTTTTTTAGTTTGTGTGTGTCTACTACTACACACGCGAGTAAATAATCACTTAATCATTTTTTTTATTTTAAATTTTAACATCAAAAGGAACAGGTAGGTATCCAGATCCTTTGTCATTTCTGCTAAAGAATGAAGTTCTGTAAATTTTTAACAATTTTTTTCTCTTTCTTATTTTGTCAGTAAAAAATCGCACTTATAGTTTTTTTTGCCAACAAATGAGTTTTACTTTTACTTTAAAAAAAAACTGGCTATTCTGAATTATAGAAAATAACGTTTGTCCCTGTAGAAACCCAACAAACAATATTTATTTTTGTATAAATGTGGTACAAGGCTAAAAGTGGGGAGGGGGTAAAGACTGGTTATCATCTTTCTTATAAACTTAGTTAGCCACAATCACTGACCCAAACAAACTATACAATACTCCTTGCACCAAAATACCACATTCTTACTTGCTATTCTTGCTACAATCACCATAATACCTCAGAGTCTCTATGAAGTCCTAACTAGTCTCCATATGTACAATTTGTCTGGGGAGATAAAATATCAACTTTTAAAAACATGAAACCCCAATATATACAATGTCTAAAATGCTATGTACAATAAACTAAACAAAATAGTGTTAGTAATACCCCCCACACACACACATACACACACAATCCTTAAATGTGGCAGAAACCTCAGTTAACTAGATGAAATTAATGCAGGACATAAATGATACTCTGTTGCAATTTAGAACTCATTCTGGTTTATTCTGTATGCCGACCGGATGTGAATACCATGAAGGCAGAGAACAAAATAAAAAAAGTAATTTTCTGTGCATAGGCTCCAAGCATCACATCCAGTACATAAAGCCCCTGTAATGAAAGAGGCACTGGCCGAACATTCCCGCCGGAAAGAAGATGTCCCTGGGGACTGCCAGATCTGCTTAAAAGCAGGTCTCCCATAACGACCACAGTCAGTTGAAGGCCATCAGGCTATTGGCCGACATGCAGGACACTGCTGCTGCTGCCACTGACACCATCACAACCACTCCTTTCAACTCAAATGTTACCACTTCCAGACTGACAATCCAACCTTGACATTGCCAGGCCCAAGACACCAACCGTCACAATTGATAACATCTCAATGTCAACACCACCCAATTACAAGCTTTCCTCATCACCAACGCCATCACCTTGGCAAACTACAGTGACTCTGCAAGCAACTCCAGCTCCGCAAACAAGCAACACCATCTCTGCAACCAAACAACTCTGACTCTGCAGGCATGCAACCCACTTGTGCTATCACCGTTTCATAGAATAAGCCTACCAATTATGCCAATCCCTCATTACCTTAACAAACAACGAATCGACCCACCCCAACAACCATATCCTGTGACTTCAGTCAAACCAACACAAGAAATAGGTCAACTCCTGGCACTACCCTTGTGGTCATTATGTGAGACCTGCTTTTACCCTTGCACCTGATTGCCATCCTTATGATCAGCAACAGAAATTGACATTTCACTGATTTTCCAACAACTCTGTAAGAAACCCTTATATATTAACAAATATATGTTGTTAAAAAATCTGATACTTATTCCTTTCCATTTGCAACCAAACATTTATTAAAACCGAATCAAACAATCGCTTAACCATATTCATCCAAGCATATCAGCAATTATGAAAGACACACTTGAAAAGCAAAAAGTGTCCCGCACCCACCAGAAAACTGACATTTCTGGACATATAATGGGATGCAACTAAAATGTCCTACAGCATTGAATTTGTATGCATTTACTCTTATCAAATGCAAAAAGCAATAATATTATAAAAAAAATAAGAAGTATACCTTTCCACCTAATTAAAAGCAATTGTTTGGAAGTATTTCACTAGGGAAAAGACAAAGAAAAGTAATAAAACATTGCAATAAAAAGTGATTGAGACTCAAAAAAGGATCATTTGTTTATTTACAATTGATAGGTACCTCCAATTATTTGCTAAAAAGAGGATATATGATGAAAATCATGCCCCCAAAGCATAATAAAAATAAAATTTTGTTGGCGAAATCTTTGTTATTATTAAGAGGAAAGATCAAAGGATTTTTTTATGTAAATTTTTTTTTATCCTTTTTAGAACCTTGGAAATTTTGGTAAAAATTCTTGTTTTCTTTTTTTTTCAATGCTGAAAATTTGATCACCTTTTTACAATAAAAAACATTCATTCAGAAATTCTTGCAAAAATCAGATACTCTTCAATATGCTGTGTCCCTTTAGGATGCAGGTGATCATGGGTCTCCACAGTTTTCTATCCCTCGTAGTCAGGTAGGTGGCCCACTGCATTACTCTACCACTCTTGCCTTTTATACGCCCTGTGAGTGATAAGTTTTACAAGACCTCCTTCCTCATAATGTGTACAAGAAATTTATGGCTCTGTATAAGTGTTCTTTTTGTTGCTTACTTTCTCAGTCCATGGAATTCTCAGTACCCTTCTGTACATCCACATTTCTGCTGCCTCCAGTTTCCACTTCATCTGCAATGAGATTGGCCATCATTCACTGCTACACAAGAGGATTGATATCATATAGCAATTCCACACTCTGTTCTTTGTTTCTAACAAAATTTTCCTCCTGCTTAATACTTTAAATTTTGGAATGTATTTATTTTTCACTAATCCAATGCAAGTTCAGATTGTGGTGTCACATTTTCTATCGTCTGTTATAACACTTCCCAGATATCTAAAACTTCTGCACTTGTTTGGTTTAGACATCTCTAATTCTTAGTTTGAATCTCGGATTTCTCTTTTGTTAACCATACTGTCTTCTTACTAATTCTTTTTTCTCACTTTCACTAAACCATTTCATTACCCATTTGATCCCAAAAGAGTGTTTCTAATGTAAAAGGTGGAGCTCTTATCCATAGGGGTCCTTAACAAGGAATAATAATTGGCTGGCAGTGATGTTACTGTAAGATGTAACCAATCGTTCTGAATTTAAATTCGCACACGCCAAATAAAAAAAATAACGAATTTCATTAATTATCTACATTGAATTAAACAATTACTAATTATGTTTATTATTATTATTAATTAAGTTCTTGACAATTCAGAAAAAATAAAAATATTTCAGTTGTTTAATTCTCAGTCACTTAAACATTTCTCTTGAAACAGAAGATAAATTAATAGATAATATAAAAATACAGCTAATAAATCTATTTTTGATATGGGGATATATAGCAGCAATTACTATTTGTAATCATTTGGTGTAAGACTATAATTTCTCTTTTATTATTATTAAAAAAAATATGGTAATACATTTTGAAAATTCAGAAATGTTTAATTTCTTAGCTATAAAATTTATTTGTTTTATCTTGGTATAAGAAATTGGGGGAACTTCGTATAATAACTAATAATAAACTAAGACTCATTCACATTCATGATAGATAGATAGCTAGCTAGCTAGCTAGATAGATAGATAGATATAGAATAAGATAATGTATCTTGTTCTTGAATAATGCTGAAAAATCTATCGAAAATACATTGTTTGAAGATGCCATCAGAATGTCTAAAACAATAATTTGTTTACAAAATTTCTATGATTTTTTCATTAATTTCAAATAACTCTGACATAAACAAGGCTTACTGCTTAATCACCAGTACTAAAGAATTGTTTTATTGTCCTGATTACTGGCAGCAATTCCAGTTTTTGCCTGTTACTTTATAAAGATGGGTACTTCTGCCAGTTTGAATATAAAATTACGTCACAAATAAAACGATTGACGTATTTCTTCTAACAATCGCTCAGTTTTGGTGAAATTTCGAAGATAAATTCTACCTGTGCATCAACAATACATTTTGCTATTTCTTCAGTTTTATCCAACAAATAATCTATAGTAGCATAGGGGTTAAGAGTTAAAATGATTTACCCACACCAAGGAGATTAATGAAGGTTGATAATGACGAGGAAACAAATAATTTTAACAAAACTAGATAAGGAATTTATTCACAAATTTACACGCCTGAAGTAGTGTCAGTAGCTTGTTTCAGGAAAATAAATTAGAATTCTTAAAGTCTGTAGTTCTAACATATTGTGATGGAAAAATTGCAATATGAGCACTGGTAAAAAATGATGGCTGAAGACATTAGGTTTATAATACCCAGAAATTCATACACAGATGTCCTCAAGGACATATGGATAAAACCATTGGCTAGATCCAGTGACAGGACCCAAAGAGTATGAGTTCAATACCCGGTTAAGGCAGTGGAGAACTTGGAAAGGGGAATTAACAGGAGATAACTGATAACTGACATCCATTAAACATCGCATGTGGAACTAGAACAGTCTACCCCAGTGAGCGAAATAAAGGGTTCAGTTTGACATTCCAACCACCGGAAGGCCGGAGCATACAACGGGCGAAACGTTGAGATAAATATGGCGACAAAGATGACAATAGTCTGAATAATGTAAATAATGAGTAATTTTATACTGGTGACTTATATTTTATATTTCATGTGACTTCAGGCACTCTTTTAATTAATTTAATTTTTCTCCTCATTTTATATCAAAAAGAATTTCACATAGGCTCCCCACTTTCTTTCTTTTCTTCTTCTTGGCTAATCGGCTAATTTATGTGAAAGCGAGGTTTTCATAGGTCCTAAAACAATTTCACATACAAACTTCTTTCCTTCTTCATCAACTCACAAGCTAATTTCAGTGAAAGGCAAAAATCTCATATACGCTCACAAATTTATTTTCTTCTACCGCCTCAGTCCTCTGAATTTGAAGAGATTGGGTGAAGGGAGTTATTATTTTGCACTCGCTATAAATCGCAAAATGAACTAAGTGAAAAGACTATATTAGGAAGAAGAAGGTAAAGAAAATCTAATTATTACTGAATGTAATAAAATTTCAAGATGAAATAGTAGCACCAGAAAGCTCTTCTTCTAATAGATTCTAAGTAGGAATTTATGAAATTGTCAAATACAATTTCTCCCTTTAATATGATTTTTTAATACAAAATATGAATTTTTCTTGTTTCATTTAAAAAATGAAAAGGTTCAATTAAAAAGCAATTCCCTGGAAAGAAAGTAATAGTTATTTTGAATTGCAAAACTAATTAGAACAGTCATCACCTAAGTGATATAGATTAAGTTAACAGAATGCACTCCCCAAAAGCTTTAATAGGAATTCATCCCACCATAACAATTGTTTCAGAAAGAAGATATGGCACATATATTCAGTTCCTATAAAATGAAAGGCTTTTGACTGCTGAAATATCCGTAAAGTTCATTTTTAATAAGCTTTCTGAAAAGTACTTTTCTTGAGCAACTGAGCTGAAAGAAAACCTCATTAATTTAAGAATAATTCAAAAGAAAACAAGAAGTTTACTTAAATACATTCAAAATCCTAAAATTTGAAAATTCAAGATGATGAAATGTTTTCTATTTTGCCTAAAACAAAATGCAAAAACTTTTAACCAAGTTTTTTTCCCTTGAGAAGAAAGAAAACATGTGCTGTCTTGAAAAAGCAAGGGTTGAAATCAATGATAAATCGAATGATTTACACATTACTAAGAACCATGTATAAGCAATAAATATACTAGCAAAAGAATACAAAACAAAAAATAAATTCAACTGACTGTAAGGATACATAAGGTGCTTATCTCCCTTTGTTGAAGATAAGTCACATGGATCACATGACGGCTGTTTAATGACGTCATGCCATACAGTGACCAGAAGCGGCAGTCATTTTCAGTTCAAGTACAGAAGCCACCACTTGAGGTAGGCTAAATCTGCCTTCCACAGCAGCTTACTACCCATGGTGCTGTTTGCCTTTGGGAATATATCTTTCTTTGATATAGAATGAAACTCACAGTCCTCAATTTGGGAAAACCCAAGACTCACTGTTTTCCATTCATGGAATATGTCCTCCCCTGGGGCATAGATGAATCTGGCCTCTTTGTATCTGGAGTCCTAAAAATAGCCTCTTCCAACCGAGTAGTATCTCTATATTATATGTAAGACACTTCCTTTTTGTTTCACCTTACACTCTGCTTTGCTGCGTAGATATATGTGATATATTATTCTCTACATGGGACATGTGTATATATAGTTTTGTGTATGTCTTAGTATTATAAAAGTCTGTCTGAGAACAAAGCATCTTTGTTATTCTTTTCCTTTTCAGTCATTCTGTTCCATCTGTGAAATATCGGTGTTGTTATATCATGGATATAATAATGCACAGAACAGGAGAAATACAAATGGGAGAATAAATCTTTCTTCCAAGTGTTCCCACACACGACAAATGAAGGTTGCATATTTGATGGCAATATAGAATTTCAGAGATTTGATGTTTGCAAAGAGAACATTTCGATAAGCTGTATTATGGACAACTGTATTATTCAACCTGTAAGTGCAGAATTCAAAAGAGTTGAATCCAAAAAACTTGAGACCAAGTCTCTCAAAATTGGACTTTGCTTAAGTCAGTTTTTCATAACAAATAATCATTTTTGTGTTGGTCATTAATGAATTTATCTTTTATTGTTTTTGATATAAAAAGAAATTCTATTAGTTTGTTCGAACGTAGATTTTTGAAATAAAGCAATAAATTGGTGATTTCCTGCCTTGGCCTAATCCACTAGTCCAGGGATTTTTAAGATGTATTTTAGAGGAAGAAATACATTTGGCAATTCATATTAGGGAAAGCCGACCCCAATCCACAGAAAATCCCTCTTAATCTGTGAACATGATGCAAACTAATTTTAATGTGAGAAAATGCACTTATATGAATGAGTTGCTTTAGGAAGTTATACCACCTCAGAGTTGATGCCCTATCTATTTGTAATATCCTGGTAATGAATTTGCTTATGACCCACTACATCTCTCTCTCACCTAATGGCCCCTTTTGTTTCCTTGAGTTAGAGACCCATGCACTAGATTACCCTACACAACAATACACTGTAAATGATATGTTACACATCATTGAATTACATCGTATTTGATTCAGTTGTTGTGTGCGGATATGAAACATCAACCTCATTTAAAAAAATGGATGAAACATACAGCATAAATATATGAAAAGTTCAAGTAAAACACAAAAGTCTTTGTATAAAAATACTTGCATATATTTGAAATTTTTAATACAAAGTTAGCATGTATCTACTTTCAAAAGACTATATACCAAAAACAATATGAATTTTTATACTTATCCGTTTGGTTTGTCACGAGCCCACAATGCATGCATCTTGATACCTTAATTTCCTTGAGTAAAAAAGAGAGTTGACTTTCTCACCTAATGATGTCTCATGCAGGTCTCAACAGGTTTTTTTATTCTTGTGAATATTTATAATTAATTTTTATTGCTATTTTTGTTTGGGTCAAGGGGTGATAACTTTGGTCTATCGCTACACAATCATTTCGCTAACATCTCATTATATGGGATAACATTTGACATTATATAGTTATATTTGATAACATCATCTTTAGTAACTTGTCAGTATATGACATTGTGACATTTGCCCAACTGGTCCATTTGATGTTTGATTCTGTTGGATGGATCACTTTGATCCAAGTCTTGTGTTGTCCCACATTGTGTTTGATTTAGATCACAAGGCTGGTGAGGATCAAATTGTTGACAGGAATTGCTGAATTGATCTGGTCCAGACAAAGTAAAGTCACAAGTCATAGGATAAATTGTAATAAAGAAAATGTTTTATACACTGTTTCTTGTAGAGAGCTGATGGTACAATATCAGTTCTTCAGGAAGAAATATATGTTCTTCATGCAGGAATATATTTGTCATGAAAAGTTATTTGACCCTTCCCTTCCCTTTGAATATTTCATGACACTTTGTCATGACTAAGTCTAGACAAAGCTTCTGGAACACAGTGCAAATTTGGAGGTCTTCTTCAGCAGCAAGAAGTCACGTGACTTCAGTGGTCATCTCTTGCCTGGTGTCTGGCGGCTTCTCTCTCTGGTTGTCACTTCGAACTTCTGTTCATATGGACCTTCATTCAAAACTAGCATGGGGGTCTGACATGGTTTGGGATTTCAGTGATTCCCCTAATTTCCACACAGTTCTTTGTTTGACTCTGGGAAATTAATTGCATTGGAGATATTCCTCCTCCGAGGAGTAGTGGTAGCAGAATATCAATACACCCTAACTCCTTCCTTTTCGAATTGGTGCCTCATACCAATACTGTCCCTCCACCTCCCTTGGTGTTCTACCTAGGCCTTTTACTTCTATGGTCACCTGACCAATCCGATCTCTAGACTGGATGGGCAAGCAGGTGTGGCTTAGCTCCAGTTATTAATTTTATTTTAATTAACGTTCAAAATTTTCACCAATGGAATTCCTCAACTCCTTCCACCTTCCCAATTGGACTCTCACCAACTGTTCCTCTGACAGCCTCTTCTTTTGGCACCTTGGCCCTATCTAAAAAAAATTTCACCACTTCAGTGATTCATATCTTCCCTTCCCTTTTTTTGACAAGTGATTAAAATACAATTCTCCAACTTTGCCTTTGTTTCCAAAAAACCCTGAATATCACCTTTCGACTGATTTTCCTTACTGGGTTATGACCAGCAGATAATTCCATAACCTGGATTTTAAAAACAACAGTGTCTCCATTTTGGCTTTTACACCACCTCTCTCCTACAAATGATAAGAAAAGAAAAACAATTCTTTAACTATGCTTTTGTTTCCAGAACACCTTAATTTTTATCTTGACCAATTTTTTCCCTATCAGGTTTTGGCCTGCAGATAATTTCATAACCTGGATTTTAAAAACAATAGTGTCTCCATAGTCAGTTGTCAACTTTGGACATATGTCTTTTTTGTAGGAAAAATCAGATGTTTCTGTCCTTTCCCCTCTGCCTTTATTGAACGAAGAAAAGAAACAAACCCTTTGAATTTACTAAAATTTGGTCTTGACTCTCAGTATATTTATTGATCTATCTTTCAACCCTCAAGTGTCACATCTCTCTCAGCAAAGCCATTGAGCTATCCTTTCAACCCTTAAAGTGATACAGGTATATGTGATGTCATTCTTTTTGGTACCATTTCCTTATATTTGATGCCATTATTTTTGGTATCTTATTATCCTTTGTCTTTGGTATCATCTCTTTATACTTGATACATTCAATATAATGAGTGGATACCAAAAATGATGGTAACTGTCTTTTGGTATACTCTTGTTATCCTTGAGTATAATGAGAGCATACCGAAGCTGATGAGATTAGGTATCTTCTGTTTAACTGATATCAAAATCTTTTTTATCATGCTCACATACTTTATACTATTGTTTTTGGTAGCTGCTTATTCTATTTGATACAATTGTCTTCAGTATCCCCTTTTTATACATGATACCATCAACTTCAATATCATTTCACTATATTTGATTCTATCAACAAACGTTTATACTTTCTCGTGTTATGCTCTCGTTGTGATATAATATATTTTCTTTAACAACTGCATTTCAAAATTGACAGAATGAAAGAAATCAGAAAAAAACATCAATTTTCCTCTCAGATTTAATTTCTTTATTTGAATCCTATTAAATACTTAGAAGGAAAATGATCACAAATAGAAATGAAGCTATACAATTTTTAGACATTGACATGTAGGGCCAAAATTTCCAGTTGTGGTGCTACAATTTAACTACTAATTTGTAGTTTTAATGTTCCGAATACTGCTGTTATTATTATTACTATGTTACTTGTCCCATAAAAAATAACAGCATTTTAAATGTATTTTCTTCTCTTTCATGGAGTAAGTCTTTTCACTTGACACATTCATAAACATCTTGGAACAGTCCGCAACTGTCATAACAATGACTTTGCTATTTAGCAACACCAGTGCAAAGCACAGCTAAAAGTTACGTTACAGTGAAAAAAGTTATAGATACATTACAGTGAAAAATGTTACTTTTACATTACAGTTAAACAAGAAGTTACAGTTAAAAGCCAACTTGTATGCATTATAAAGAGTGATATTATTATTATTATTTCCTTTGGTTTCTGGTATATACTCATTTCTTTCCGGGTCCCAACCAGAGACCTGAGGTCAGAAATGACATCATGGCATTTTCCGCTGAGCAGTTTTGAAAAAAAAAAAAATCATACATATTTTACAGAGATAAACTCCTCGTAAGGTGTGGGCTGTAGTTGTGAATACAATTTTTTGTATTTCTTTAAGGCCGAGGCTACCAGAGATTCCTTCAATGAGGCTATTGGAATCTTTTCTAATCAATCCGAGGGCTCCAACTACAACTGGAATTGTTAATGTCCTTATGCACCACATTTTTGAGATTTCAATTTCAAGTTCCTTGTATTTTGATAGTTTTTTGAAGATCTCCAAAAATACATTGCAGTCTGCAGGAACTGCCATTGCAATAAGGAGGCACATTTTGTCTTTGCGGTCTCTAATCACAATGTCAGGGTGATTAGCTTTGATTGTTCTGTCTGTGTGTATTGTAAAATCCCATAAAATTGTTATGGGTCTTTATTTCCATAACCGGGTCTGGGTGGTGTTCATACCAATTTCTTGTAGTTTCCTTTCCGTAAGTATTGCAGATTTTCCAGTGCAGATATTGGTGTACTCTGTCATGCTTGTTTTATATTCAGTAGGTGCCAATACCGTGAAACATGATACAAGATGGCCAATTGTTTCTGGATATTTATCAGAGAATCTACATTTTGGGCTAACATAACTTTTCAGTATGTATGCTTGGTAATTTCTAGTTAGCAAGCATTGTTGCTGTGCAACAAGAATAAAACATTTGGTTTCTGTTTTTTACTCTGTAAGTAACTACTGATGGGTACAGGGTTTGTCTACATTGGCTTGTTTGGTACGGACAGAATAGTTTTATCTTGCCATCATTTCTATATCTAGTCCATTGCATTTACCTTTACTTTGTCCTTTTCAAGATTTTTGCCACTGCAGTAGGTGTATTATGTTTTGCATTTCTTCACCCATTTGAAATTTCGTTTTGACCTTGGTGGCTTCCTTTATTACTGAATAAATTTTCTTACTTCTTTCATGTTCTTTGACACAAAACATCATCCAGATTTCTGTAGTTTTGAAGGTTAATTGTCGTAGTTTTGTAAGACAGTTCTAGTTGAACTAATCCACTGCCATTTTAGGATCTGGGCTCATACAGATGATCAACATCAGTGAGAAGCTTTCTTGTTTTGGCGTCCATTCACTTAATGGAATGTCAGCTATGTTCCAGTGTGGTGAACAGCCCCGTAGAAGCAAGCAAGCCAGAGTGGCTTGTATCTGGTGTATAGGAAAATAAGGGTCTTACCTTAACGTGAGGCACGTGACATCAGCACGTTTGCTCCGTGAAAATGGCATTACTCTCCCATCCAGCCATTTTAGTAGTACGTGCAGTAATGAGGGTTTTTGTACAGTTTGGCATGCTTCCACCGATAGCAAGTCGTGTGCTGATTGGTCGAACTGGAGGAGGCCATTTGCCTGTGTAACTGAGAATAGAAGCGAAGAACGCTGATTGGTTGGCCAGCCGCAGTGTTGGCCTGATAAAAGAGGGCTGGAGCAGTGAAAACGGGAGGAAGCGATGCCTTTATGTAGTGACATGTTCAGAAAGCCAGGATGGTGAATTGTACCAGCGGTATTTTGATTGGTACAAGTGACATTGCAGCAATACAGACTCATTTGACTTACAATACAGTTAAGGATGCTGAAACTATTGCACCACAGGTACAGCCAACGTGTTTATGACTTATATTCTGTTTTTTTAATTCAACTCGGTATTCAATACCAGATGCACATGTATGTAGAATCCTTTTCTTATTTTCTCCTTCATTAATTCCTAGGTACCTATAGGCTTCTTGTTTCAGCTCCCTAATCTGTGATAAAATCTAGATCTATTCAGTGTATTTCTATAATTCTCCCTATCTTGAATGTTACTTTTGCACATTTATCTAATCTGAGATCTATGACTATGTCATCACTGAAACATTTTACAGTATTGAGGAGACCCATCAACTCCTTTTCCTCTTTAGCAGAGTTTGAGATCATCCATGTAGAGTAGGTGATTAAATAATTTCTTGTTTACTATGTATGCATAGCTATTATTGTTTAGTTCATGTATAAGGGGGTTTAAGGACAGACAAAACAGAAGGGGTGACAGGGAGTCTCCTTGAAAGATTCCTCATTGGATATTTAGGAGGTTGGAAGTTGCAGTACCTCTTGTGTGATTTAGGCATAATGTGGTTTTCCACATTCCCATGCTGTGTTTAAGGAATTTTACTATCACCAAGGAGACTTTGTACATTTCCAAAGATTATTATTATTTCTCTCACTCATTGTTGGTTTTTATATACAGAATTCAATTGTACTACTGTACAGTTAGCACTTTAAGGAAAATTCCAACAATAAATTTTCTGTTACATTATGTTATGTGTAATATAATTTGTATGAGGAATCTATAAAGTTGTCTCGTGAATAGTGCTTTGATTTCCACACTGAAATCAGTCATTTTGTGAATGGTGAGATAAATAAAATCAGTTCATGAACCATTTTTATCTGAATATGGGATACATTTATTGTGTGTGAATATATACTATTGCTTTCATTTACAAAGTGAATAGCTATAAAACATATAAAAAAGTTCAAATAAACTACAAAAGTCTTCATATAATGAATATAAATGTAAAAGACAATAGTAAAACTGTATTATTATCCGATGTGTTTTGTCCAATGTGGACTTTTCAAGGCAAAAACAAAATGAATTTATTAAAAAATAAAGTAACTATTAACAACAAAACAAAATGTCCTTAGCACTGAGAAGAATTTAGAAAAACGCTATTATATTCATATTGTCAACTGAAAATTATGTCAAGTACTATCATGTGGAATTATTGTTTTTATTATTGTGTCGGCAGATTCAACCATTTTCTTTTGATTTTTTGATACAGTTGTGTATGTTTGCTTGGGAGAGTTGTAATTCTGTTAGGAAAGGTGATATAGGGAAAAAGACTGGGCGTAGATTAATAATAATAGTTTTCCTATTGTCTTTTTCTACAGGTTAACTCTGAGAAATTTTTATATGAAATGTTCAAACAAGGTGTGCATGTATTTCTTTGTAAAAGACTAGATATCGGTAACAAAATATAATGTTTGTGCCTGTATTGTCACAAGCCTGAATACATATGTCTTTCTAGTTTGACTGCCAAGAACTAAAGAGAATGTTTGACTTTCGCGCCTAAGGATCTCTTGTGATGATATTTTATTCTCGCGATTATCTATATATCTATTTTTAGCTTTTTAAAGGGTTAGTCAAAGGGAGATAACTTTTTGTCTTTCGCAACACACTGATATATAATGAAAATTTTTAAGTCACAGATGTGCATAAAACTCAGTGGTAGAACATAGGGCTACACCCTTCTGTGAAGGTACAAATATACATCCTGATTCTATAATCTATGCTACAAAATTAGTATTAAAAACACTTTCCTGCAGCATTGTCTTCTCCAAAAAAGTAATATAAAAGAAATATGCATACATATATACATACACACAAAAGAATTTAATAAAATCTTTTAAAATGTCTTCTTATGTCTTGATGTTTTGTATTGATTTTTTCTACAGGTGAAACATTGACCCTAATTATTATATTTAGTAGCAAATGTTCTGAATGAGAGGGGAAAATTCGTTATGACTCTCAAAATAGTCCTGTAAAAGTTTTCAGCCACCTCACATAAACCAAGACAGAACAGTAGGTACCTTAAAAGAAAAGTGATACCTAAGGTTTAAAATGTAGTTTTAAAAATGAAAAATATTTCTTGACAATTTTACTTTAGTTTTAATTTTAAGTTAATAGATTAAATTTAATATTTCCAATATGCAAAATACTTGGGTTTATTTCAAACGGAATTTAATTTATCAGTAAAAATGCTAAAATCGTCCATATTGATAAGATTTAATGTATATTAAAAAATCTTTCAAAAATAAAAATACACTTTTTTGGAACTTTACTTGAGGAAGATTAGATGATTTAAAATTTAATTAATCTGATTTTAAACAAATATTACTTACTTTTAGTTTAAAATATCACAGAACATTTTTAACACAGAGGTGAGTGTTTTTATGAAGTGTTGACACATTTCTGAACAGACTTACATTTGGGAATTTTTTCTACAGGGGTTGTAACTGTAATAATTATTTGACAAATATAATGTGAACACCCTTTTTTACATATATTTTTAACTACACATATTCTTAGTAATTTTATTGAATTTTAGGAACTTTGGTTTTTTAGTCTAACTTATGAAGTCTCTTGTTGAGTAAATGTCAAAATTACCAAGGAAATTTCCAATAAATTTTAACTTTACTATAGTTACCACTCTTATTTTCTGATAATGTCACGTTTGGGCATCCGAATTTACAAACATTGACATGTTTATACACACATATAATAAATTCACAATCCTTTTTAAAATATTGGTGGTCATTGAATGTAGTGAGCATTTCCATTTATTAGTAAATGCAGTTTTAATTTAATAACAATATTACTTAACCACTACAAATTAATACAGAATTTAAAAAAATTAAAAGTTAAATTATTATAATTAATTTTCTTAAATGAAGACAATTCTTGTAAAATTCATTATTGATAAAATTTTTTCTTCTTCAGACAGTAGTGCCCATATGTTATACAAAATATTATACAATTGTAATTAAATAATGTTTTTAATTGCATTTTTTATTTTACAATTCAGAGCAGATTTTTTGTAACTGAGAATCCTGTTTGACCAAAAAGATTTCATGATTTAAATTTTCCATTATAACTAAACATTAAGCATTAATTAATTAAGCAGAAGCACTAATAAACATTAAGCGCTACAAAAAAGAATTTCTCAAAATTTTGAATGTAGGGGAGTAACAGATGTAAAAAAAAAAAAAATATTACAAAGATTTTCTAAAGAATGATTTGAAAAATAATTTAATTTGTAAATAAATCCTGAAAATTAAAAATTTATTAAAATCCAGCAATTCTGATTTTATTCAAGAATTTCCAAATCCGTGAAAAACACTAAAATTTCTTACCCTAATTTATGGTCACCCACAGATGTAAGAAAAACAAAATTTTGAAGGTTTTAAAAAGGATAAAAACTTATAATTTAATAAAAATCCTTTGGACTTTCCTCTTAATAATAACAAAGATTTTAATGATAAAACTTTGTTTTTACGAAGTTTGGGGCATGTTTTCATCATGTATGCTAATTTTTTAGTGAATCTTTGGAGGTAACTACAGTACAGTGGTTTAAAACAGAAAAATGTCTATAATAAAAACCTATTAATGTTAATTTGAATTCCCGCAGGATTTCCGAGTATTGGATGTATACTAGTGGAATTATTAGGGTCTAGTAGTTTACGATGCCATTCACTGTGTCTGAGTTTCCACAACTGTTCAAGATTGCATGAATTCTTCTGATGAATCTCTTTTCTTTAGTTCTGTCCACGTTTGCTCACTGATGTTTAAGTCAGGGCTATGAGCTCTGTCATGCAGAAAAATTTCACATTCATCCAAATCTGGAATAATAAAAAAAAAGATCATGCAGCGTTTGGATGTATTTAGACACTATTCAAACTAGCGTCAATTTTAAACCCATTTTCTTGAAGTATCACTTTTTATGTGTCCCAACTCTTACCCCAAACTTCACTGTTTTCATTGTGTGGGCCATTCTGTTTTCTTGTATGCCTTCTGACAAATTTTGACTTATTAGAATTTGCTAATCCTAATTTCATTGCTGAATGTGATCTTACTCCAAGCAATCCCTCTTTCTCTTTGCCAACAATCTTGTCTTCCAGCCAGTATTTTTGTTTAATTCCCATTTCTTAGCCAAGATGCACTCCTTCAGCCCATGATCTCACAGGATGCACTTAGCAGCATCTACATGACATCAAAATGGATAATCACTTATCCTTATCTTGCAGTCTTATTTGACTGAGCTTCTGCTTCCATACCATCTTATGCTGCAGCTTTCAGGGACAACCACATCTTGGCCGATTTGAAACACTTCTGGTGCCTTGAAACTTTGAGAAGATTTCTGAAATGCCACTTCTTGAAATCTCAACTTACCTATAGCTTGCTGAGCTACAATCTTCTTGGCTATCTTTGCTATTTTCATGCTGGTTTTGTTTGGAAATTTTACCATGATTTCAAACAATTCAGCAATTCGATGTAAGAATTTTCACTTTATGCTGGAAAAAATGGGTGATTTCCATGTTAGTGATTTTACCAAAGGAGATCAAGTGACGAAAACTTTTACACGTCTATTTTTGGGGTTCATCTTGCATCTTCCTCTCTCGTTCAGAATTCCTGCTACAAAATATGTTAATTAGGTATATGAAATATCTATCTATAAGCTGGCAATTATTAGAAATTTATAATAATTCTTCTGGCAAAAATTAAAGGGAATCTATTCAATATGGCCATCAGATCAGTATATGAGTCCACGTTTGAAAGCACCAATGAAATATATAAATCTTACAATGCCAAATATGAGAGCAAGTCACGGGAAATTATCATAGGGAACTAAAATGCAAAAGTACAAAGGGAACAAGATAGTGAAATTGGTTGGTGAATGTGAACTTGATTTAAGTAATGAATGCAGAGTAAGTTCATTGATACACAATGAATGGTCAATAAAATGAAACATTTGATTTAACGAATACACAATAAAGCTACTAAGATACAAGTGGTTATTGAGTATGAGAGAATATGAGGAAAAGAAAACATTATTAAAGAGAGAGAACAATAAAAACAGGAATTAAGAAGACAGAAGATAACAACTGACATTTAAATTTTTGAAGATCAAAGTTGACTGGAAAGCAAGAAGCCAGAAGAGAGTTCCACAAGTGAGTGATGGTATTTTTTCCCATTTAAGTTTGTCTGAAGGACAAGTATTACTGCTGTAGAAAAAAAAAGGATAATTCAGTGACGTGATATGGCACAAGAAAAAAGAACAAAACCAAACGCCCAAAAGCTTTTATGATCATAATATTGGAAAATAAGAAGAAAAGAATAAGAGAGAAAGAAAGATTTACAATGGTGTTGCAAATTTTGTAGAATTTCTTATGATAGAAAAAAAAACAAACCCTGTTAACAGTTCTTCGAGGTCATGTGATCTCTTGTTGTTGTGGTGGTGATGTCTTGGAGATCGGTCTTCCTAAGGATTGTGAAGATATTTTTTCATGGTGGAGTTGGTGCTCAATCCCAGATTCCATAGATTTGTTGAAGTTTTTTCAGAGTTCAGTTTCTTGTTGAAAGCCAATGTTGGAAAGAGGAAGCTAGATCCCAAAAAGGCATGCAGATCAAGACAAAGTAAGGGGTCTTCTGATTGGTTCCTTTTCAGCCAGTAACAGGGATCATTGTAACAATACTAAAGGGCCCGTTGAAATGGAGGTGACTCCGAAAGACTTGTAATAATTTCAATATAAGAAGTGCAAGAGAAGAAACTGTTACCATAGAGCATTTGGTTATATCTAACAATTTCAACTGTAAAATGATTGCTGTCAAACTAGTACTGCACTTCATTCTAAGTATCAAAGAGGAAAGCTCATCAGAACAATTACCATGAAAATTATAGAAAAGGCACAAGGAAGCTACTTTATGATGGCGGGTAAGTGACTGAAGTAGAGATGTCAGGTTAGGACCAATAACATTGCAGATTCTTCTTTGGGTTTTATCAAGAATCTCTAAATACATATCAGAAGCACCAGACCATATGTGACAGTAATATTCAATGCATGAATGAATGGTAGACTGATAAATATGTAAGATAGATTCTAGTGAGAAAAAATTATTTTTTTTGATTATCGTTCAATTCATGCGGCACCCATTTATCCAACTTTTTTGACTTTCCTATTTGCTTTAAATGGCGAACGTCTGTTGAGTGGTCGACCTCGAGTTCAACAGCAACTTCTCGTGTGGTTTTGCGCGGATCGGCTTCAATTAAGGCTTTCAAATGTTCGTTATCAACCGCAGTCGGCCGGCCGCGACCGTCTTCATCTTCGAGGCTCTAAATTCACCATTGCGAAATTTCTTGAATCACCGTTGTGCCACATGTTCGTTAGTGGTTCCTGGGCCAAACGCATCATTGATATCACGAGCTGTCTCGGCAGCTTTTCGGCCTAGTTTGAACTGGAACAAGAAAATTGTGCAGATTTGAATTTTGTCCATGCTGTCGAAAAGCCTGCAAAAAAATGAATGAAGAGATTGAGAACGGTAACGAATAACACGATTCGATAGAGCGAAAAACGCGCTTCAAAATTATATATAACATGGCTATATATATCAATGAATTAATTCAGAAATCATATATAAAAGTAACATATGTGAGAAAACAACATTATTTTTGCACCAACCTAATAGTATGACACGGTGAACCAACATTCCTAGCAGCAGACTTAGTAATTGATTCAACTTAATCTTTCCACTTCATGTCAGCTGAAAAGGTTAGTCTGAGACGTCATAATGAGTTACTCTCCTGGAGGTTTGCATCAGCCATTTTGATAGCAGCCAAAAAAGGTTCTCTCAGACGAATAAAAGAGAGCAGCTGTGTTTTGGGGGCATTAAAATTAACTGCTGAATTAATACAAAAAGATCTAGAAGAGTGGCTGTTCATTTCACAATCTGATGAGAAAGACTGAGTCAAATTAAAAATTTGACCAGAAATACCATAACTTGTGAAGAAAACCATGCCAAATGCCTTCAAAGTATCCAAAACAACAGTCCGAACTTTACCATTCTTATCTAAAAACTTGGAAAAGTCTGACAGGAGACACTAAAAACATCAACAAACAATATAAAACTGTAGCTCTACATTCTATACTAAAACACTAACTACAGGGATGATCACCTCTTAGTCATATACAAAAACAAAGAAGTCCAAAGCAATGTCTATACAGAAATACAACTCCACAGCCATTCCATTTGCAAACAAATGTATGAAGTTACAGTTTAAAATGAATATGAGGCTTAGTAAAAGGTCGATGAAGTACCTTAAAGGAAGCATTTGTGACAACAACAAAATAAATCATCTCGGGGAAAAGAAAGGTAAAAATATGGATAACAAATGAAATTCTTGACTGAAGGAAGGAGAGACAATAGATAATACACCTCAGATTTAATATTATGGGTCTTTTCATGCTTTTTTACATTTTTGTCATGGAAGAACTTGCCTATGTATTAATTCAATATTTGTAGTACCTTTTCTTTTTCCCTCTTTAGAGTGTACATATTCTACCAAAGAGCATGTTTTCTAATATGACTAAATATAAGATCGAAAAACTATAGAACACAGAAGCACAAAAAGACAAACATAGAAGAAAAAAACATCCTATTGAATCTAAAGTGTTTCGTTTGCATTGGTTAAGATGAAAAGAAACAAAGCAGCATGACTGGACGAGATTATAATAAAATAATTTTAGATGATTTAGGGAATTGATAAAATTACAGAATTTATACATGAAACACCAGAGGAACTCAGTATATCAATCTTCCTAACATTGCCAAATAAATCAGGTGCAAACAAATACAAACTCCATCAAACAATCATTTTGTCAAGACACATAACTAAACTAACAGCAGAATTAAACCGGAAATGGGGCAAGAAATTCAATTTTCATTATCCGAATGCTCACTAAGTACTGAAAAATCTATATGAATGTTTCATAGGTTTATTTTATGATTTCTACCAGCGTTTTATAGATACCACGAAGGCGTTCGATAAAGTACAACACAAAGAACTCCTTGAAAATGTTAGAAAACCTTAATTTACAGGGAAAAGACATTCAAGTAAGTAATCTGTATTGAAAACAAACATTAAAAAGCTTATAGGTACCTCCATGAGATCGCTAAAAAAGAGCATAGCATGACGAAAAAAATGCCAAACTTGATGAAAACAAAACTTTATTGTCTAAATGTTTGTTATTATAAAGAGGAAAGATCAAAGTATTTTTTTACATTTTTTTAATTGTTCCTAGCATGTCCAAAATTTTTGTTAAAATGTGTTTTTTTTTATTGAGTCAGCAAAATTGACAGATAATCGATCATGTAAAACATTTTTTTCCATTTTATAAAAAAATGAAAATCTCAGTTTGAAATTCTTTTAAAAATCAATTATAATTTTTTCAAAATTTATCTTAAGAAAATCAGAAATTATGTTTATTTAAAATATTTTGAAACAAGTATTACTTAGTTTCTGTGCCGAAAAGATATAGTTTGAAAATAAAACAAAGCCGGTCATAACATTTTGCGTCACTTGACAGGTGATGAATGACAATTGCAAGATGTATTTACAGATTACATGAGGATCATTTGTTCTACAGAAGGAGAGAAGTGAAATTATTTAAGTGAACAAATTACTTACCTTGTTATTTTTAAGGAAAACTTTCAGCACTAATTTTTTTTTTTATAGCTTTCACCTTTATGTTTACGATGCTTTATGGAAAATATATTATAAAAATTTAAAATAAGACTGAGTGAGATTAAATTTCATAAGAAAGGTACGTAATTATGTTGATGGAGAAAGAGACAAGTGAATACAGAAAAATGATTATTACAAGGGTATGCTTTCAGGCCCGAATTTATTTAAGCCATAGACCGATATGATTAGAAGACCTCCCAAGACTTATTATCAGCCAACATAATGTTAATTTAATGTTGAGTTGACAGTAGATTCAGAAGGATCATGAAAAAACTATTAGTCGACGAAAGCAAGAAAGAAGTAAGCGCCAGTAAATATCATCTTACGTTCAGTTTAAATTAATTACAAACGATATAATACCAACTCGTACAGACAAGTGACTCTAAGAGAGAAGGAAACAACTAACCTTAACGGAGATTGAAAAATGAGTGAGAGCAACGCGAAAAAAAACGAGCACAGGAAACGGAAACAATGCGAACAATAACTAAAGGGACGTAACAGAATGGATGGTTGTTGGGGATAGGGATAAGTTATGTATCGTGGGCATAAAAAAAAGAAGCAAATGCGACAATAACTATTTTTTGATAGTAGTATTCTAACAAACGAAGGAAAATGTAAGAGGAACCCGAAAACACAACAGGAAAATAAAAGATGGTTTCAGAGATTGGTCAATGTGTTATCCATGGAAAAGAAAAAACGAAAACAGTGCTGGACTGCTATGTAATGCCGGACAATCTCCTCGCAGACGAAGAAAAGACGTAGTGACAGACATGTGGTTCTACCGGCAAATGTTGGGAATACCATGAACAGAGTGTGTGAGAAACGAGAAAATTTTTAGAAAGTGAATAGAAGCTACAAGGAAACTACTACTTAACAATCAGAAAGCTACAGCTAAGATGTTTGGAATATAAAGAAAAGACTTGCACTTGAAGAATTTAATTCACAGGACATATTGAAGGCAAGAAAAGCAGAGGAAAACAAGAAAAAAATACTTGACAAATTTGAGCAAAACCCTAAAAGCAATAAGAAAAATTACAGTACCAAAGGAAGTTGTAAAAAGCCACTATAATGATTTTCCAAGCTGGAAAAAGATGTGGCACAAGGCCGAAACTATGGGGCACCCAGTGAGGATCGAACTCACTGTTTAGTCGTAATTGTTCTAGCAAGACAAACTTGCTAATGAGGTGCCCCCAGCCAAGCCACTATATATCAGAGAAAAACGATCTATCAACGTTACAGTTTACAGTCTAAGGGACAGAACTATAATTGACGTCAAAGGGAAGTAACTTGGCCTATTTAAAAATGCATTCGAGTAGAATTATCTTTGAAATTTTGATTGCACATGAATAAATGACAGTGATGTGTCTAAAATTATATGATATATTGCTAAAGTTTTTGACGAATATGATATAAATTCATTTAAATTAGTATATTTTATAAAAAAAATACTTATAAACACCGAGTATTCAATTTTGAGTGTTCATTCAAGCAGAAAATGGGAATTTATTATGTGTTTTGTTTCTATAGTTTTATTTCAATTATTTCTAGGTACTGCCAAAATTATGCACACCTTCAACATGCAAAATAAAACAAAAAACGATACACCCAATTTTAAAAATTTACTATGGAATTGCCTGATTTCATTGAAATTTTCAGAATTTGTTCATGAATGAGCCAATTTTATATTGAATCTTTTAAGTTAGGTGGAAGTATTTTTTCAGGTCAGTTAAACTTAACAGTTTACTTAACTCACAACTATCACATACTAATTGTAGATATTCCTATATTTTTTATAAACCTAAATCCCTGAAGTTATTAATTAGAAATATTTAATATCAACTATGAACAGCAAAAATATGATCAAAAGTTTATGAAAAGAATACAAGAAAACTTAAAAATTATTTTTGTGGAGAGTTGTTGCCCAACTATGAAATAACCAGGAAATGTTTAGGACAACAAGAAAAGACTTTTTAATTTTTGTGATTCTGGGTAATCTTGGAATTTAGGAAACAACATTTGATTGCAAGGAAATAGGAAATATTAACTAATGTGAAGAACAAATACAGCAAAATGGCTCAGAAAGTTGAAGGTTGAAACTGAAAGAGAACAAGCAAGAAAATAGATTAACAAGGCTTTTGCTCAAAAGCAACAAAAATTCTGAAATATGAGGTTTACGATCATGCCCATAATTCATGAGAGTACAGATATTTGCTAAAAAGTTGGAAAATTTGTGATCCAAAAGGGATGTGGATAGTGCTGGATGTGCTGTCATTAAAAATGCCTGGGATATGGATATTTTGAAATAGCATATGAACTTTCTTCTTAGGGTTAACAGCCATCTAACACAATGATGTAGACTGGACTCCATAACTATGTATGCAGCCTGTTTAGTGATGATACAGTTTGCTGGGCAGAGTGCTTCCGAGATTGAAACCAACAGTCAGAGTGAAGTGTTCTGATAGAATCAACAGTTGCATGTCCATGACCAAAGTGAGCCGTCAAGTTGGAGGGATAGGGTCCACCAGGTCTACTTGCCCAAGACATGCTACATATAAATGAATAACTCTGTGAATTTTAACCTATGTGGCAAGAACTGGTCAGGTGTTCAGCTGCACACTGATCATACAACTGCTTCTGGTCCTGGGATTGCTGATGTTGATAATGATGATGATGATGTAAATGATTATTATGATGAGGATGATGATGAACCCAACTTCGTTTAGTATACATGTAACACTTGTAAAAATAATGAATGACACTAATACTTTCACTAGTATACATCTATTACTCATAAACAATAATGCATACATTAATACATCCACTAGCATACATCTCTTATTACCCTGGATCAAAGTAAATCCAGTATAGGTATCACCTTTTTTCTGGTTGTATAATAGATATATTGTCAGAGTGTTTTGATTGAGAGTAACTTATAGTTTAGGAGGGCTGCAAGTAAAAGTGTTTTATGCCTTGCCTACAAATTAAATGTTGTGTAACTTTTTCAAAACTAATTTACTAACTCACTTTGGGCCAGAGAAACTTTTTCAAAACTAACTGATTTTATGATTGTTATAATAATAACTTGTGCACCTTATATTGGTCTCTTAAATAAAACTGAAATCTATATATATGCTTGGGTTATTGACTTGTACAGGGTGTTTGCGCTAAGTTTTACAGAGTCTAATGTTTTTATTTTTTCAAATTGCTTTGGAATATCTGTAAACAGTGAATGACATTGTGAAACATAGTTACTACATTTTTAGAGGTGTCAAAGTTAGCTGTCATTGACGAATTGGAAGCCACCTGAAAAGCCACCTGAAAAGGGTAATTTAAATCATGATGATTCATGCTAGGCATCAGAATGCCGACAACTGCTAAATGCTTTTTGAACACCATGAAAACAATAAGACATGAAATGGATAGCTGCAACTGAGCCTATGAAGCCATGGCTTGTAGGAAATAACACAGCAGACATTTTGATTGTCTCCATACACCAGAATTTATCCAACAACTGCAGGAGAAAGTGATAGAAAACCCAGGCTAGAGAATGGGGGGCTTTGGCATGGGAAATGGGTGTTGCAATTTATTTCATGAAGCTGGCATTGAACGAGGGTAGCTGCTGGAAGACCATATGTGTGGCAGCAAGATATAGTTCCCTGTCACACCGCCAGGAAGAGTCAGAAGTGGTTGTTAGATAATTGTTATGACTTTACCAGCCCCAACGTCAGGCCCACTAACCACCCCCTGATTGTAATCCCATGGATTATTGTGTGTGTGGTGTGGTTGAGAAAGACACAAACCGCATTACCTGTCACACCAAGGCCCAGCTGATTAACAGGATTAAGGAGATGTTTGAGGCTCTCCCTAGGGACAGCGTGAAGGCTGTATATGCCAGATTCCAGAGTTAGATTGAGACTGTGGTAGATGCTGAGGTTGGTTTCTTTGACTGAATTGTCTTTTGATTATTATAACCTGTATGCAACATTTCTATTTATCCAATAAATTGATTTTTGCCTTAGATATTCATTTTGTTTTCCCTTAAAAAAACTATCAAATTTAGCCCAAACACCCTCTATGTTGGAGTTTTGGTCATACTTTCTTTCAAAAGCAAGTATCTTATTTTCTTTGACATTTCAAAACAAACAGTTTTCACATTTTTGAAACAAAGTAGAAGAAATTAAAATTTATATATATGACCCATCTCAAAAGATACTTGAGAAATGGTTATTTTTCTGTACCATCCCAAAAAGTACCTGATTCCTCCTATCAGGCTTTATCTTTATGAGAGATCAGACCAAAAATGGTGTATTTGATTTGTATTAACCAATCCTCACTTTCCAGACTTGATGGTGTTCAAAGGCTTTTATGTAGCATTGTGGGTGAGGAAATATTTTCCACCTTCCAGTCTTTTTCCCAGAGACTAAATATTGCTAACCTATCACCACTCTATTGCTTTTTCCCTGATAAATGTTCAGACAAACTACATACCTTAGTTCTACCAGTTTCAGGCGTTTATAGCTAGGACCCACCATGTCATGTACACAGGGTCCAATCATCCTTGTTCCCTTCATATTCCATTGGTAAGCAGGAAGTTTCACTCAGACAGCTTCTTCCTTTGTGAAACAGACTCCCAAAAGAACGTTTCCCCAAACACTATGATCTTAACCTCTTCAAATCTAAGGTCAATCATTATTTATCCTACATATCCTCATAATCTGAACTTCTTATTTCTTTCCAACAATCTCATTTAGTGATTCTCTACCTTGAGTGGCTCTTGGGTCTTACTAGGTGAAAAATAATAAGAAAAGAAAAAATAAAAGGAAAAAATTATGAAATTATTATTAGTTCAGTTTTCTTTTTCATAAAATTGAAAATTTTGACATTGGCCCTCTTATCTCTTTTTTCTATTTGACTTCATTTCAATGGAGAATTTGGACATAATGACAGACACTTGCTCTGTTAAATTAACATTTTTATTAGCCTTTATGTGAATTCTAGCACTCAGAGTAACAGTAAGTAGTTCCCACATTTGAAAAAGTCATAAATAAAAAGGAACAAATTTCTTTTCTCTTATGATTTATAATTAAAGATTTTTTTCTTGACCAATATGTATGATGGAAAATGAAACACATGACCCAGTGGATAAAAGCGTTGGTCGAATCCAGTGACTTGAACTAGATAGTTGTGAGTTTAATATCTGGCTACAGCTGAGGTGAATAAAAACTTGGAGAGTTGAGTTAAAGGGAGATAACTGATAGTGAGACACATGGAAGAGGCATGGCATGTGGAACTAGAACAATAATAAACATTAAGAGAGTCAAAATTTAATTTCTTGAAATTTCTTAAAATTAAATGTTGGGGTAACAGATGTAAAAAAAATATATTTTTATAAAGATTTTCTAAAAAAAAACATTTCTAAAAATAATTTAATTCATTTGTGAAAGTTTCATTAAAATCTGACAATTATTTGATTTTTGCAAGAATTTCCAAATCAATGTTTTTTACTGCAAAAAAGAAACTAAAATTTCCTATACTAAATTATGGTCCCCACCCAACTGAGACAAAAAACGTACTAAAAAGGATTCAAAAATATAATTAAATAATAGAAAAAATACTTTAGTTTTTCCTCTTAATAATAACAAATATTTTGATGATAAAACTTTGTTTTTATCAAGTTTAGGGCATTTTTTCATCATGGTATGCTCTTTTTTCAGCAAATTAGTGGAGGTACCTAATATAAAGTGCTGGAAATATGTTCAATGAATAGCTTCTGATAGAAAAACGAGCCCACTAAAATTAATTTACATCATTTTTATAGGGGGTAGGATGATTTGCCAGGAGGCAAACCCTCTAGCAATGGACCTGATTATTGATTTTACTTGGATGGAGAATTTAATGACAATAAATAAGATCCATGACCAAACTTATAGTATACAACAAATATTTATCCACCATTAACTTGATTTTTTTCTTTGGTGTTGCCACTATTTAACACTGGAAATGGTATTGCTTGTTTTTTTTAAATGAAATGTCTTCCTCACTTCATTTTCTTTTCTTAAATTGCTAAATCAGGTCTTGAAACTTTCACAAATTTTATTAATTGTATTAATACTACAAATGCTATAGCATAAGCATAGGGTGTAAAAGGTTTGCCTAAGTTCTAGGCTCTGGTTTTAGCAGAGGCATCTATATATGTAAATGCATGTATTTGGAGGTGTATGAAAGTATTTTAGATTTATATTTTAAAACACAAATATGTACAATATATACATAACACATCTTCCAGAAAAAAAAATGAAGAAATAAAAATAAAAAAGGGGAAGAATATGATTTTGATTGCAATATATATATATATATATATATATATATATATATATATATACACACATATATATATATAATATTCATAGTTATTGTTATGTCTTCATTAAAAATGAATGAAAATAACACAATCAAGAAATAGAATGTCACTTGGAGTCAACAGTTTTGCTGAAATCAGTAGTAGGCTAATAAGCTAGATCTCTAACTCTCTACTTTTCTTCTTCTGCTGAAGATTTTCTGTGTCAGTCTATATCTATTTGAATGAGTCTAAGTCCTATTCTGGGGAGGTGTGTTCATTTACACAAGTTTTATAAAGCATATTTACTTTTGATATACAATTGTAGTTAGTAATTTAAGCGTATCATCTGTTTCAGTTTTATTAAATTCTTGGCATATTTTTTGCAAATTTTTGCTTCAGGTTTAATGTTATTATTTCTTGTGTATTAAGTCTCTTATTGTTTTTAAGGAATTGTAACAAATTTTTGTGTTTAAATTCTTTTCATTTTTAATCATTGCCGAGTTGGTAGGGGTTATTATGTGCCTAGTTTTATCAAAATGTTTTTTTTTGTGGATTTTCTAAGTTTTCCTCTCCACTTTGTATCTAAAACAATTAGGTTATTAGGAGCTTAAAAGTGTTTTTAATATATTTTTCATTTAAATATTTGAAATTCAAAGTATTCTTATGTAGAAACGTATATTTATTTCACGTTGTATTTTATTCCTGTGGTGTGAATAAAAGTTCATCTCCCTGGTTCTCTCCTTGCTTAGCTACTACAGCCCAGAGGAATCATTTCTGACTGTACCAGGACAACAAGTCAGATTGCAATAGATGCCTCTTTGTCTCTGCCCGTAATGAATGCAAGCATGTCCTCAATGAAGCTAAATTATTGTTTGCTGACAGAATGAATCGGTGTATAACATCTAGCAAGTCTGGTTCAAGAGATTATTGGTGGCTGAGCAAGAGTGTGCTGAACAACAGCAAATCCTCAATCCCTCCTCCTCCTCTATTCAACCAATTCAAAATCCTGACATCTACAGCAGACATTTCTTTGCTCAGAAATTCTAATCCAACTCAACACTTGATTCATCTGGAGTACCCATACCTGATTTCCCTCCTAGAACTGATGCTCTACCGAGTGATATGTGTATAACCCTGTTGCTGGTCTTGGGCATTGTTTCTAAATTAGACTCTTATAAGGCAAATGGAGATGACGGGATACCAGCCGTTGTCCTAAAGAAATGTACTCCCGAGCTGGCCCCAGTTCTCACCAAACTATACAACTACTGCCTTGATGCTTCTTGCTTTCCAGCTTGGTGAAAGACTTTGTCTGTAGTCCCTGTTTTTAAGAACTCTGGAGAACCTTCTGACCCCTCTATCACCCTATTAGTCTCCTTCCACTTTTCAGCAAAGTATTCGAGGCTTTAATCAATGCTAAAGTGGTTAAGCATCTTACCGATCAAGACCTACTCTCTGGCAAACAATATGGATTCTGCTTTGCCCTGTCTACAATTGATGTGCTTGCAGCCATAACTGAATATATATATATCATGCTCTTGATAAGAACAGGGAAGCTCAAGCTGTGGCTCTAGATATCTTGAAGGCGTTTGACAGGGTCTTCTGTGTAAGCTTCAGAGCTACGGTATTAGAGGATGGCTATTTGACTTAATCCAATCATTATTTTCAAATTGTGAAATGAAGGTCATTCTGAACACTTTCAGATACTTTTTCTTATGAAAATGCCATGTAGGCATCTATACAGATGACACTACCTTTTACTACATTTACTTAATAGTAACCCAGCAGCACTGACAAAGTCAACCTGGCTGCTGCTCTCAAAAAGGACCTTCAATCAGTGGTTAACTGGGGTAGGAAATGGCTTGTAAATTTCAATGCCTCCAAAACAAAACTGCTTGCATTTAGCCAACACAGAGATAATGCCCTGCCAGCCATTAGCATGGTTGATGCTAACCTCCAGGAAAGTGTCTCAATGCACCTTCTTGGTCTCACGCTTTCAAATGTCTTGAAGTGGAACTATATTGAATCAATAGCTGCATCTGCTGCAAGGAAAGTTGGCTCAGCGTGTCATGCCAGAAGGTTTTTCTCATCAGAGTTCATCTTACATATCTACCATTCATCTGTGCATTGAGTACTGTTGCCATATCTGGTCTGGTACCCCAGACGTAATGTGGCTTCCCTCTGTCTTTTCTACAAATATTTTCTTGACCGCCACTTCCACTCCAACAGTTTCTTTTCTCGCACTTCCCACCTGTGGAACTCCCTTCTACTTATTTTGCTTCCCTGATAACTACAATCTTCAAAAATTTAAATGCAACATCAATTGTCATCTTCTTCTGTTCATCTTTTATCCTTTCCTTATTTTCCCTAAACAGTTTTCTCTCTCACCTTCACTCTATGTAACCCCTTGCAAACCAGTGGCGCTCACACCTTGCTTGGGATGAAATGATTAAAACAAATATAAAAGATCATTTTTATTTGGGGGATTTTTGATAGTCTTTTAGTTCTAGGTCATTATTAATGCAGATTAACATGATATTGAGAAAAGTTATCTACCGTTTCTTTGTATTGCATAAGTAAATTCAATTGTATGTTCAATTTGGTTTAGTTTATTTAGAAAATTAGTTAATTTTTTTATTAATAAAGTATTATCAATATATAGGAAATATGTTGATTTTTTTAGGTAAAATATTTTGAAAAGGACTAGTTTCTAGATAGTCAAGGAAAAACAAGCTGAAATACTGCTAAGAGGTGATCCCCTCAATAATCAGAATTTATGTCTAAAACTATTATCAAAAATGAAATAACATTGGTTTGTAATGAGTTATTTATCAAAAGGGAGAGGTTAGTTATTTTTTTATTTTATGAGATGTTTCTTAAGATTTAAGTACTTATTAACAGGTTCATTAGTATATCGGGATTTCATATCAAAACTAGACATGAGTTTATCTTTCAACAAGGTTACCAGAATTTTTCATATGCGAAAGGCTACACATTCCAAGAAGTTGGGTTAAAATCTTTGATACAGTTTTCACTTGTCTAAACAGAGCACTTCCAGTCCCAGACATCGTAGGTTACATAAGAATGCTTGCTTTTAGGAGACCATGAAATCTGGGGGGGGGGGGTGATATTCAGTCAATTTTGGCCATGTTTTATTGTGATTATCATCTAATTTCTGATTTATTGAATTTCAATGTCTCAAACGATTTTATGCTTATTGATTTTTTATCATCAGTGTTAATATCAATGAATAAAAATTTTATTTTTTCATTGCCAGTATTCATAACCATAATAACAATCCCACCTCCTTTGTCTGAGTTAGTGATGAAAATCGACTAAATTTTATAGTGTCTTTATTGTAATGTAGTTTTGTTGTCTGTTCATAAAGTGACATTGATTATTCATTGTACAAAACCTTTATTGAAATCTGTATCAATATGCTTGTGTTTCTTAATTATTGTGTTGATATGAAATGCTGACCAACTTGCATAATCTGAGTTTTCATTTGTTCATAACACAGCATTAGAATTTTGAAGTCTTCAAATTTTAGAGGTTAGAAATGTATTCAAAATAATATTTTCTTTAAATAGATTTTCCAGTTTTCTTATTCTTAAATCATTTGTCTCCAAATGAATAATAAAATCTCATTCAACCGAACTTTCTTTTTACTAGACTGAAGAATATTTTTTTCAGATATGAAGATTAAATCAGTTATTTTCTAATATAATATTTTTTATGAGTGGTTATTTGATTTTTTTAAAAAATGTTACAAAACTAGTTTCCAAACAGCAATATATCTAATGAATGTCTAAAGTGCACACAAACACACCACAGCCTGTCTCTGAAAATGTCTACACATTTTGTTAATAGCAGCAATGGTTAATTAAAAAGTTAATTAAACATTTTTACCCCAAAGAATAAAATAAAAATAAAATTTGCAATGAAAAGCAATAAATGTTTATGCTCAAATGATATCTGATTTTGCATTCTGAAGACTGTTATTAATTATAACCTAGTAAACTGTATAAATATTTTTCAATAAATTAGAGTTATTGTAACTTTTATTCTTTATTTTGAGGGTAATAGATCTGCTATTAACATAGTATGTAGACATTTTGAGGAGACAATAATATAGATGGCATTTTTATTGATTTAAGAAATTCAAAATAAATGTCAAAAATTAACCCACTTCAACTTACATACACATATTTATATACACACACACATTTATTGCAAAAAATGTAAATAAATAAAATACAAAAATAACAAAAACAAATTATTGTTTCTTCTTTTTTTTTCTCAATAAGGATTAATACATGTAATTTTTACTGAAAAAAAAATAGCATAACAACAGAAATAAACAGATAAATCATGGTTCCCAAAAACTTTTGAAGATATAATATGCATAAATAACAGCACATTTTCTGATCACATAAAAACTGAACATAAAAAACTTTTCTTTCCTTCTTTCTTTTAAAAACAAAATAAACAACATTTTAAAAGATTTCTACACAAAACAGTAACAATAAAGATTTTATTCAACAAAAAGAAGCACCAAGAATTCTGAGATTGAAGACATTTAAAGATTGTGAGGTATGCACAATTATTAGACATTAAACAATGAATTGTTTGGAGCAGATTTATACAAATTAAAATTTTCTATTTACTAGTACTAAAAAAGTTAGAGTTTGATCAGCATATTTGAATTGTTTCTATTTCATTTTAAATTTTATTTTTTCTATTCAAATGATATCAAAACAAAAGGCACCAAGCCTTTCTTAAGGAAACTGGCAGGCAATTGTTGCCATTCATTGAATAATCAAGAATGTAGTATATCTGGATATGATGATTAAAGAACATAATGATTTGTTCAAATATATTCATTTTCTATAATAAAAAAAAAAAACATTAAAGAAGAAAATGACTTCAAATATGCTAACATTTGAATAAATCTAATGATGATATCATGAATTCAAAAAAGCGAAACGAAAACCACACATAAAATGAATGGAAAAAAAGGAACAGTAGAAACCAATTTAACAACCAGGTCCAAATGGAGAAATACAAAAGTTAAGATGAAAGTGGGGTGGGAGGAGATAATTTTTTCTTATCATTGGAACATTAATAAAAATGATAATATAACTGTAATAATAATATAATTTTAATGATGTTATCATAAGGCCAAATTATTAATAAAATGATTTATCAACATACTAATTAAATTTTAGAATTAAAAAAAAAAAAACTATTTTTTTTCTTTCAAATAAATTTTTTTAAAGGTTATATGGTGATTGAAAAAGATTAAAATTGCAGAAGAATATAGTTTTTTTACATCTCCTGACATATCTTTAAATGTCTGCTTTTAGCAGAATAACTAATAAGTTTGTATGTGCTACTGCTCTTTTGATAGAGGGAAAAAAAGTAAAACAAATTAGTAGAGTAATTAACAGATTTTTAAAAAATTCTATCCAGCTAAACATCTTTATAGAAACAAAAATTCTCAAACCAACATACGGAAATAACCATAAAATCAAATCCTATAAACAAAAAAAATAAAGTATTCAGCTTATAATACAAAGAGAATATGTAATTCATTTTTGGTTTGGTCTGATTGTGCCATCACTGATTAGTTTTATTGCTCTACATGTGTTTATATCATTTGCATGTACAAAAAGTACCTGTTAAAAAATAGTCTGATATATTAAAAATAACTTCCATAACCATAATCTTGTAAACTATATCATTAAATAAAAATTCATAAAACTTAATTATTGGATAAAATCGTATTAGTAAAGGGAGATAACAAGACATATACTAAAAATGAAAATCAGTTTTTAGCTGTGTGGAGAGAAAAAGTAAATATATTGTTGAAGGAAAAAGAATGAAACACTTGAATAGATGTATCAGTTTCTTTCTCACAACATAAAATACCCTAAGTAAGCGCAGAAATTCAATGATTCAACAAAAAAAAAAAAAAAAAATAATTTCTTGATATACTGAATACAAAAAATATTTTTTATTGTTGAATTTTAAAAAAGATAAAACATAAAAATATGAATGTCTGCAGGTACTTATGCATATATGTATGTACATATATATGTCACTAGGCAGGTATTTATGTACATGTTAGGAACACTTCTTCATTTAAATTATATTAAAACATGATTTTAAAAATAAATAATACATCTAAACATAATATCACAAAATTGGAGAGACTCCTGAAGAAATAAAGAAATAAAACATGATGTATCTGAGATTTAAATAAATGCACACATACACACAAACATACATATATATGTAAATAAATATATGCAAATATATGTGCATGCATATAAACACACATATCTATCTATATATATATATATATATATATATATATATATATATATATATATATATATATATATATATATATATATATGTGTGTGTGTGTGTGTGTGTGTGTGTGTAGATATATATATATATATAAAAGAAATATATATAGAAAACACTACATCTAACAAATCTTCACAGAGCAGTTATTTCATGAGCATTTTGCCTGTGAATTGCACTGTCAAATCTCACCAGGATCACCTTTAAAGAAAAATTCCTCAATTTGAGATATGTTTTAGGATGTTTCCTTAAAACATATTTCATTTTTTCCCCACCCCTGAAGAAATAATAGAGGAAAACTGAAATTCCTGAGAAGACAAGTCGCATTAGACAAAATGTGCGCTGAAGTCTGATCTCCTTTCTGGCAGGGAGCTGACTATGCAAAAAATCTACAAACTTTTATGGCTAGATAAATATCTCACATTGTCAATGAAAATATTTACAAACAATTAAAACAAGATAAATCTTTTTTCTTTTCAATTGTTACACTTTTTTCTTTTTTTGGCAATCTTAGAAGAGATGAATTTTTTAAAATATTTTTATTAACATCAGTAAAGAAAACATTTGTCATAAAATATTTTCTAATACAATAACAACAATAATAAATTGGACATATTTCATTTATAAGTAAAATTATGTTGAAAGTTTAGAGTATTTCTATTGATTTTTGATAATTTTTTGATAAGTGATAGACTACAAAGCAATCTAAGAGAATAATGAGGTTTGAGAGCAAAGGGAAAAATGAGTAACCACAAGAGTGGAAGAAGAACATGAAAAGAATTTAGTGAAAAAAAATTCTATATATTTAAAAACATGTTACAACCTACTTTTTCAACCCTTATCTGTCCCTTCATATGATGCTTATATTTAACATCTGACAATCCAACAATTACAAACAAGCGCCAACAAAAAAGAAGGAAAAAAAAGAAACCTTTCTAATATTTCAATGAACATTTCATTTGTTTTATATAGTTTCACCTGTAATGGTTTCTTGGTCAATATTCAAAATAAAAAGAAAAGTCCGTTTTTTTTATTAAAACATTCTTAAGCTTTTCAATATGAGACATCATAAATATCAAATAGATCAAAATGCATTTAAACATATTTTTTAATTTTATTTTACATAAAATAGACTTTTTTGATTGATGCATTTTCATTATGTTCTCTCATCAGCAGTCTTCGAATAAAAAAAAGAAAAGAAACATAATGACTGTTGTGAGGAAAGTTGAAAGACCAGACTCTCTCAAGTCTGTAGGACTCTGAAAGGTAAATTCTACTCTTATTTAAAATGATTTACGTGCTTGTTTGACATTTCTTTTTCACAACATTGAAAAATCTTAAGAATATCATAAAAAATCAGTAAATAAAATTGTGGGGGGGGGTGTTGTTATAAATTATGGTTTAATTTGTGAATTAATCATTACTTTCTTTTTAAAAAAAATATTTTAGTGTAAAAGATTTTTTTTGTTTACACTAGATACAAAATTTAAACTGCAATTTTTTAAAGAGAAGGTGGGGGGAAGTTGTGAGGCATCAAAATATCAAACAAATCAAAATGAGTAAAAATCATAATTTCAAAAAAGATAAAAAGCAAAAAATCCATTACTTATGAGCACAGAATGTGATAGAAAAATTCAGGGTTCAAGAATATCCTTTCAAATCTGTTCACTCATCACAAAAATGTAAATACAGATATAAATAAAAGTAATTTCTATTTTATAAAATTTCATTATTATTTATATATTGCTGTGTATTATATTCTGCAGAACATCTTTCACCAATGACAATGGAGGTAAATACATGAGAAATGGTGTTTGTCTTTGCATTTTTCTTTTAAATGTGTGTATAAAATACATATTCATAAATGTTTCCTTACAATTTCATATCAGTCAATTTATATTTCAATTTTTTTTTCAAGTGAGATAAAATATCTTTGATAATTTATGATAATAGAGAGAAAAATAACATTTCCAAAATTGTTTAAATGTTTTGGGAAGCAGATAAAAATTGATTCAAACATGTGTAAGCATATAACAATTATATTTTTTTTCCAAAGAGTGGGTAGTTGATGCACTTCCTGAAAGTATGAAATTTTGTTTTGCTGCATTTTTAACTGACATATGCAGAACTGACAACAACAAGGCTATAATTTTCAATAATTTTAGGATGACAACTAGTAAGGTTATCTGGCATTACTTGGGATTTAGGATATTTCTTTTTTATGATCAGCTCTTTAATTTGGATGACTTCTATTTTTAGCTTGGTGATTTTTTTAGTTACTTTTAACATAGCAGAAAATAATTGTAAGTTTGCATGAATGAATATATATATATATATATATATATATATATATATAAAATCCTCTTTTTTATACTATTCTCAATAATAAAATAAAAAACTAACAAGTGTAAAATTTAATGAAAAAGGATCAAGTACTTTTAGAAATCTCAGTTATACTGACAGATAAATTTTCAAATTTATTTCATTTTATTGATAAATGTAATCTGTTCTTTTGCAAATGAGATACTTATAGCACATTTAGAGATCACTTTTTAAATGGTAAAACATTCATTTCTTATATTGAATTATAATAAATTAATAACACATATTGGAGATGGGATGCAGATAGTTCAAGTTTGAAATAACATTGATGGAATAGATGAAATTGAATATGTATCATTATAAAATTTTCACTTTAATTTGTAACAACTATAATTTGTTATAAATTTTCCATAATTAATCTCTGTAAACAATTAAACAATTACTTCTGTTGTTTCAAAAAATAACATTTTCTCATTTAAATGCAATGCAAAAAGCTTTTTGATTATTTTTTTTTTTACTCTTAGTCTCCTAACAACATGGGCATCAATTATTAAATAACAATTAAAAAAATGACTACAACAATTTGAAAGAAGCTTTGTTGAAATATGACATTAACTTCAGATCAAAATTAACAGCAGAAAGAATATTTAATACTTTTAGAGTGATATTGTTTACACCACAGTAACAATTTTGTTTATAAGCAACTTCCAATTATCAAGGGATATCATGTTTGTGCTGTACATATTTCACCAGGAAGCAACACTTTTTAAATATTCCTGTGAAAATTATTGAAATGTTTCAATCCCAAACAGAGCTACATTCACTATATAAGATAACTAAAATAAAGAATTCACCTGGTAGAACTCATTGTAACAGTAATGCAAATAATTATTAAAACCAATTTCAAAAAGAAATTTTTGCAATTATTTATCCATACTTTCTTCACCTTTGATGAGTACCTATAAATTCTAAGGTTCAGATTTTATAAATATCATTGAATATAATTTGAAGTGATAACTAAATTCTTTCTAGTTTCAGACACAAAGTATTTTTTAGAGTTAAGTGTTTTGTTTTTGCATTTGTTTTTCTAAAGGTAATGAAAATACTAATATAAAACCTTTTTCGCAATATAAAAACATTCATAGGTGGGTAAAATTAATATTTAAAAAATTCAGTTTCAATTTCCATGAAAAGTGAAAAAATTGATAGTATCAATCACAAATGTTAAGTTCAGAAAGTCAGTGGAATTTATAAATGTAAAAGAAAAAATAAGATGTATAGAATAAGTTTCCCATCCAGCCAAGAAGTATCAACATTTTAAAATAATCATTTAACTCTTTCACTGTGATTAATGCCTACTAATTATCAAAACAATTATGTTGAAGATAAAGACAATGATTTAACTACACCTATCCTGGTATTAATATTGGGATATATACAAAATGGTGAAATGATTAATGCACTTGTCTGAAGAGAGCCAAATATAATCCATAAAAAAAACATGAAGAAATTTATAGGTAGAAAAAATGGAGGGGGATACATGGCTCTATTCTGATATAAAGATGAGCCCTTAAAACCAGGAAAAGATGTAGGTGGCAGGCAGTAGTGATCAGGTAATTATAATAAATATTCATTCTTTTGTCTCTCCCTCTCCACCAGATAATAACATAAACATTTGTTGATGCTATTACAAAACTTATGAGCTTATCTTTCTAAACAGATGCCAATAACAGAGGAAGTTTTTTTTAAAAAAGAAAAACAAACCATACAAATGACAAAATTATATATTTTTACCAACATTATAAAAGTTTCACAAAGATGAAAAACAAAAATGGTTATTGTTTAAGAAGTTTGTGATGTCACAAAATATACTCCTTATATAAACAGATACTTGTAAATGTTATAAAATAAAATTCTAGAATTTGACTTGAAATAATAGTTTTAAATTTAGTTATTAATATTATAATAAAATGAACTAGGAAAGAAAAACAACCTAAAATATACACTGAATATTTGGCTGTGAATATACAATTAATAAAATCACCAAAATATACATTAAGTCATTTTTTAGTTAATTAAATGATTTAATGGAATCCAAAGCAATACAAAAAAATTAAACCCTGAGTGACATGTCAGTTGGTCATGTTTTGCCTTCCCACGATTCACAGAAAGGAAAAATGAATTCATACCTACAGAAGAAACAGATTTGAACTTAAATTTTGGATTTAAGTTAAATTTAAACATTTTAATAACAAACACTATGGAGATTACTAATAACATGACAGTGACAAACAGTCTCGATGCAGAGTACTAAACAACAACAAAATTCTAATAATGAATAACAAAATTCTAATAATGAATAACATAATAAACCTTACCAAGAGAACAAGCAGAAGGTCACTAAATATAAACTATTGCTGTTGCATAAGTTCAACATCAATAGAAATAAAACATTTCAGCAAAGTAAACATTTCTAAGCATTTCTTTCTGAATGTTTAATTTCAAACATTTATTGCCCCAGATAAAGAAAAAGAAAAAAAAAGAACTACACAAACTAGAAGAGGTCCTCTACAAAATGTCTCAAACCAAATAGTCAGTTTCGAAATTATAATCCAATTAAATGTAAAAATAAATTATTCAGAATTAGTTTCTATTGAAAGAATAGTTAAAAAAAAAAAAAGTATCTGAATGTATCATTTAATGAAGGGAGATAATTCATTCATCACTAAAATGAATTATCAAACCAAGTTGGATTGAAGACTCAAAAGCAAGTTGTGTATAGCAAAAAATACTTGAATTGACTTCGCTTTATTTATATTTACATTTCAAAACAGATTATTATTAGAACTATTATAAAAATAAAATACTCTTACTATCACACCTTGGGCCAAAACTACACATGAATTAACATGGTTATATAAAGATATAATTTTTTTTTAACATGAGTAATAATTTCCTTTATGATAGTAGTTCAATTTGAGTTGACCAATTTGAAAGAATTAAATTTTAATCAGTAAAGAATATTGTTATGAAATGTGATTTCATTTGTGTTTTCTCAGTCCAGTGGTAGTCGTTAATCTTACATATCATATGTTACTGCTTGGGCACTTATATAGCCTCTATGCCTTAGCTAGGTTAATTAAGCAGTCATTTTCCATATCACTACAAATATATTTAATGTTGGTAACACACACACACACACACACACACACACAATCGATTTATACTTGATAAATACATAAAGGTGATAGAGATGACCCAATTTTTCAGTTGTTTGTTCTCATTATAGAAAGATATATCTATAATGAACAATTTCTCCAACAGAACTGAATGCACATCATATACAGATATGATGTGCATTCAAATCTATTAGGTCCTTCCAAAATTGTTATATTGTGCAGTTTTTAGCATGTAATGCTTTCCTTTTCATTGAGACAGAGAATATATTTTTATCACAGCATTCCTGTTAAAATTTGGGGGATTTTATCTTTTAACAAATATTCAATGCTTTTAAAAGATTTTTAAAAACTCATTTTTTGCTCATTTTGGATAATTTATATATACACAATTTTTTCTTGCTTTGAGTTTTAAAAGACAAAGAAATAGATATCCAACATGATTAACAATGTAAAGAACCATACAGAGCACATGTGTCATTTCCCATTAATTCTGAGAATAACAAAAACTATTTTCAAAACCTTGAGATCAATTTTTGTACTACCAGCAAACTTTTGAAAAGTCACAGAGAGTGGTTGATTTAACAAGTTTTAATGAGCTTATACTTAGAACATTGTAGTGCTTTAAGTGCTCATACCAACAGAAATTTCCATCAAAATGTTTGATATGCATTGTTATTCCATGATTTTTTTGGACAATCCTAATTCATTCATTTTTTTTTTTATTTTTGTTGTTTTTTAATAAATAACATCTGAGATTCCTAGGCAGTCACCCAACTAAATTTTGTTCAGGTTCATTATCACTTAACTTTCATGAAAGAAACAAAATCATAAGCAAATATATTTGCTAGAAAAACAATTGAATGATCAGGTCAGATCACACACCAGTAACCAACCAATCTATAGTTAAACATTCTACCATGTAACTAAATTGGCAGCATAGTAAAATTATTACAACTATATCCTATATCATCATACTTTTTGATTGGGAAAGCTCTCATATTATGATCTATAAAATCCAATATTTTATGAATCAAAAAAATTCACAGCAAGGAAAAAACAAATAGCTGAGTTAGATTATTTACATTTTCAACTGAAAAAATGGAATAAAAAACACATATTTCACAGAAATAAAATTTAAGAAATCATTTAACCAAAAATCAATAACAGTAACAAATTGCAGACAGGCCATTTTTATGAACCACTACTACCTTCTTTCAATTATTACCATTGCTTGAATAGCTTGATAACAAAAATATTTTTGTTAATTTGTCTTCTTTAAGTGCTAATGACACCAAGAAGCAGCAACAGTGAAGAATAAAGATTTAAACAATTTTCAATAAGCTTGAAGTCAACAAAAAAGTAGTCACAGAAATGTATAAGGGAGCATTTAAAGGAATGTCTAAAATCTAAATGACCACTTCTAGACTCAAACCTAAACCTTTTACCAATAGTTAGAATCCTGTAAAATACTTATTTTATACAAGAGAATGCCAAGAATTTTATAAGAACATAAATGTACTATTTGCATTAGATAACAAGATAAAAAAATGTCCAAGCTCTGTAAAATGAACTAGATTCTAATTTAGCAATTGATCCCAACCACCCTGATCATTTAAAGGGTGTCAATTGAATAAACTATAGCAAATACAAATATGTAAAAAAAAAAACAAAAAAAAAAAAACAAAGATATATTTCCATTATGTCATCTTTGCAATTATGTTGCTATTTGGATTGTTCATGCATGTGTATATTTAGCTGTATGTATAATATGGAAATAGAATAAAATATTAATATTATTAAAAAAAATAAACAGCTTTGAAATGCCTTAAATTGAATAAAGGGAGATTATTTCTGATAATAAAGTTCAATAAGAATCAGCATGAACAACAATAAATTAATTACATGTATTTTCAAACAACTCTAAAATAAAATTAATTTCTATCAATTCAAATCTTCTTAAAAAGAATTTTAAATTTCTATTAAAAATTTCATCAAAGTCATTAATTGGCTTCTGTTAACCAAGTGGCAAATAATTTAAGTAAATGCCACCCAAAATGTATTTTTCTTAGTCACATGTCATAGCTAAACATAGACACTAGATTAAATGGATTGAATCAACTTGATGAACAATTTAGATGTAGCTATGAGGTTAGACAAACTTCAAAAGTATAAAATGTGAATCGGAGAAAAGCTGATTTAGTAATAAGAGTAGATAAAAGAAGCCTGATAATTCTCAAATGAGTAAAAGTAATTCTCAGTTCCAATTTAATTAGTAGCTGAGTCATAAGTAAGAGACTGGATGCTATTTTAAAACATTCAGAATTCAAATTTCATATGTCTGCAGATATGTTGAAAAAGACAATGAAAACTGAACATCACTGGGTTGCTGAAATTTCACAATGTACATGGCATTGGAGGAAATGGCATAGGTTAAGAGGTTCTCAGAAGAGTTTGAAAAATGAGTGAATTAGATTAGGGAATGACAACAAATTATGGAATCAGACAGCTTGAACAGATGTGAAGAGTACTGTAAACTGTTCTCACCACAACAAAAGATGAAAATATTAAATTCAACAAGCATCACACAAAATCAAATTCTATCAGAAATGATGAACATTTCATACAATTCCAATGATACCATCCAATTTTTTTCATCTAAAACAAAGCAAAGAAATTTATGCTATCTTGATTTCTTTGTATCAAATTCAAAACTATTTACGAGACATAAATTGTATGGAGTATTTTGAATTCCCATTAAACAATAAAATTTAATTAAATATCTCATGGAATTTACATTATTTACATTTAAAGAGTAAAAAGAACTAATACTTAATGGTAAGAAAGTAACAATAAAGTGAAAGTAGATAAGCTATTGACAAATCTAAGGATCATTAAATATTTTGCTATATAACTGAAAACAAATTTTCTAATTCAAATCCAGTGAAAATCACCTACTGTAAGATATGAGTAACATATACAGAAAGAAAATTCTCAATTGTCTCTGTTAAAAATGATAGAAGTTTTAAAATAGGCTCATAGTCGTTATAGAACAACTTCATAGTACTTACTACCTATTTGTACTAACAACTACAGATTTATTAAGTATTGAGAACAATAAGCAGTTTTTAAATTATTTATTAATCTCTTCCTTCAAATATATTAAGAAATTAAATAAAATATTAATTTCCACTTGAAATCATTAACCAATATTCATTCTCAAATCTCTAGAAAAAATTTAACTTTGTATGATTTGTTAACTAATGAAATAGAATCCATGACAGATGTCCATAGGTCTATTTTATGTATTTTTGTTGCTTAATAAGTCTTTTTGCTTTATAATTGTTTTTTTCTTTTGTCGTATCTTTTCAACAATATAAGCTACAAGCCTTTTTCTGAAAGTTAAAATTTCTTATTATCAGTTATAAATCTAAATTCTATCTATGAGATTTATATATCACTGATATTTAATGACCCATGCCTGCATGGTGTGTATTACAAGTGAATGAATATGCTTTATATACAAAAGTAATAATTTCAATGTATGTAAACAGTATTTCTGATAATAATTCATGTTTCTGACTTAACTTACAGATAGAGTGTATATTAAAAAATAGAATGTAAAAGCACTTCCTCAACATATAACGTGCCTGCATATGTTTGTCTCAATAAGGGTTTAATAGCTACTGGAGTTTATTTAAAATAATTCCCATATTAAGAATGACTGAATCAAATTTATCATAAAATCCATTCCAAATTATAAATAGTAAAAGGTTCATTAGTTATAAATCATCAATATACCAGCATAAAAACAGTAATGTACACTTAAAACCTTATTTCCTTCAACTAGCAACATTTACTTACAAAACAAAAGATAGAGTCAGCATTGTATTGTTTTTAATATAAATAACAATTCTGCTTCCAGTCACCACAAATTGTTACTTTTCCAAATATATCAAATAAATTATTTAAATAGACTGTGGGTGACAACATAGTTACTTTCCTTACAGTTAATAATGAATGATTTAACAATACAAGCAAAAGTTTTTCTTTGCCAAAAATTTTATTTCACACTTAATAAGTAACTTTTTATATTGTGAGAAGTGACTGAAGTTGCTAAATCTTCAAATGATATGGTTACACTAAGCTATTGGTTTCTTATAAGCAAGTAAATTTACTCCCTTACAATTTATTCAAATGAACAAAAATATTTTCTAAATATTTGCTATCTTTTGTCAGGTAAAATTGATAAAAAATGGAATTAAATCACACAAGTGCTTTGCTAATCACGACTTTTCATATTTTCAGGAATAAAATAATAAAATGATTTTTAAATGTATATATTTTATATATGATGAAAAAGAAAAAATAAATGATCTTTTCCTTTGATAAAGGACCAAACTTTGTGCAGCAGTAAAATAAGTGTGCATTGATCTTTTTTGCTTTGTTTTGCTTTTTTGCTGTTTCTTTTGCACAAGACTACTTGAGCCTGCCCTCTAAATATTATGAAGTATGATAAGTCAGTGTATTTGATGATTTCAGGTCTTGTAGTATTACACATGTCATAGCATCCTTCTGTCATTTCATTGAATAAGTTGAATCATTCAAGAGCAAAAAACAATCATTTTTAGTGGTGTTAACATCAATAGATTAGCATTCATAGATCAATTTTTCAATTAAAACAAAAACAATAAGAGATTCATATCAGTTTTTAGCACTTGTAAACTGTGAACTGACATTATTTAATTAAGACATATTTTGGGGCAATTATATATATATATATATATATATATATATATATATATTACCTATCTCCAAACTGTGATACGTCTTAAGGTGACATGCTTAAATCACAGGAAGAATAAAGAAATACTTTTATAGTTTTAAATAAAATAACCTTAAATTTAACTCTTTACTCAACATTCTGTAAAAAGTACAGAAATCCTTATATAATAACAAGAAGATAATAATAGAACTTTAGATAATAGCTATTTGTTATATATTATTCTTTTGAAGCTCCTTATGGAATTGGAATTTTTATTGGTGTAAAATCTGTGAAAACAAATTTGCTATTTTCATATACTATTTGAGATTTAGACAAAATTTCAAACAGATAATGCAAATTTACTATTCCAGGATAATGATTTAAATATCCTACATAGTTTTTTTCTTAATAAAATAAAATATATTATTCTTTTAATTTGGAAATTTAAACTTTGATTTTCATTTTCTGATTCTTCATTCTGAGAAGATAATGTCATTTCATTGGGAAATTATAATTTTAAACACGTGAACATATTTCTATTCAGAAATATATCCTTACATATTTCACATATAGGTAGATATAAAGGTGATCAGGTGTATATACAGTCAGAGACTATAATGAATAGATAGTTAGAAACCAGCTGAGATAGATATGAAAAAATATACATACAAAAAGAAAGAAATGTACAAATAAACTTAGATAGATAGATAGATAGAGTACATTTCAGAAATTTTGTTTAAAATCTGAAACACTTCACAGGTATTTCCTCCATTCAGAAAAAATTACATAAAATCAATGAAGAGAGAAAAAAATTGAGGTCTGCCCAAAATACAAAATAAAATTCCATTTTTTGTACTCTCATTTTCATTCTGTTTAAATTTGATGTCATCATCATTTTTTCTGAAAGTATTCATTTGTTTTGTGTGATGTGGTTGGCTTTTTGAAATATTTTTGTCCAACACAACAGAAATGTTAAAAATGACTTAAGCAGATCCATTGCTCTGCATAAAAAAAAAGAATAAAAGAGATAAAACTCTCAAGAAGAAAAATGATCTTCTATTAATCGACGAACCGTGAGCAGGCTTTTTTCCATTTACACTGAGTGCACCACATGTCTCTGTTTTCCATGCCATACACTTTGCGGCATTTTCTCACTTCACTGCGTGACTTTTTATGAGTCAATGTGCACTTTTGAGGAGAGGTCAACATGTGGCATTTTGGAGATTGGCTCTGGTGTTGCTGGAGTCTCTCTTGGGGACTTGGTTTATTCACACGGATTGGTGCAGATGTCTGCAAAAGTAGTCAATCACGTAATAAATGTGAAAAATTGAATATTAGCAAAACATAATTTATAATATATGTGGTGCAAAAGTTCTAAAATAGTACAGAAAAACCAAATATTAATCTTATGCAATCTAGCGATTTTTCTTACATAATCTCTACTAATAAAACAAACATAATACATGGTGATTGATCAGCATTACCATATTGAGAAATAGAGTTAATTAGTTATTTTAATGCATTGCACGGGTAACTGCTGATTGTTGTTAACCTTGTTTTGATAGTAAAATAAAAGTGTTTACTACTGTTATACTACTTTAAGATCAAGATCTCTTACTAATTTACAAAGACATTTCACCAGACATGTCAGCCGGATATGAGTGCTAAGAAAGCAAAACACAAAATAAAAAAGTTGTCTTTCATGCAGGGACTCCAAGCATCACATCTGGCCCACAAAACAAATCCCCACAAAAATCCCAAAATGCAATAGCCAATCAAGAACATTCCTGCTCAACAAAAAAAAAAAAAAATAAGAAAGAAAAAATATGTCCCTGGGAGACTATACCTATTAAACCAAAGATTTAATAACAGCACTCCTTGCTAACAACAGGCAGTTCAGCAACAATTCAGCCTAGTCACACGACTACCAAACACTTCACCAGTATCAATATCAACCTTGAAGAAAGGTGTATGTCAAACCTTGCCAACAACTACATTTCGCTTCACTAATCCACTCCAGATCTATCTTCTGAACCCAACTGTGACCTCGGCCAACCAACCCAAGAAATTGGTCAATTCCCAGCCCTACTTACAACATCCTTACACCTAGTTGCTTTCCTTACCAATGGCAACTATGGAACCACATATGAACAATTTTTGCCACCTTTCACACAACTATGTATATATTCTGAATTTTGACCAATACATGTTGTTGAAATCTTAATCCTTTGTTTGTTCTTTTCCTTTGTAACTAAATGTTCATTATAACACTACTAATCCTTTTTGGAGGAAAAGGGAAGGTGATATTTCAGCCAACACTAGAAAAAGCAAGAAAGAGCAAATACAATTTAATAACAATAATGTGTACTCTTGTCTATGCTTGCTATGATTACCCTGTGTGTTATTGATGTGGATACTCCTCTGAGTGGCTTTTGGTGCATTCTTATATAGGCCAGTGACAGGTGCCAAATAAAAGCAAAAATTTAATATTTTTTTTGTTATATTTCCAGCGGTTGAGAAAGGTCACATTGTGTGCTTACTACTACATCCATGTGAGGCAACACCAAGTCTATTTTTAGACTTGATGAAATTGTAGTTGTAGAGGAAATTTGAAAACGTATTTTTAAAAAATTTTTGTTTATTTTCAAAGTCCCAACAAATGACTTAACATTTATAATAAAAAGTTAGTACCTACATGACCAATAAGTGAATAGTTCCTTTTAATCATTTTTTCATAAAGAAAACACTGGGCATAATAACACATAAAGACAATGTATTATTTTATATACAGGCATTTGATAACCTATGAGGCTAAATGATTATATTTACAGGGTGTGTTGGGTAAATTGTTGACATTTTATATTTTTAATTTTGCACATGCACACTGATTGTTTTTGATTCTGCCAACTGCACAGTATAGTAGGGTCAGTTGAGTACCATCTTTGAGAAAAAGAGCACCATGACACAATTCACACTGCCAGAAATTTGGAAACGGCATGCTGTACTGCTTGGCATTTGCCCCAGAAGCTCCAGTACGAACATTTCAGAGTGTTTGAGTATCAATCTAAGGACAGTAAAGAGGATTTGGAGAGAATTGGATGAATCTAATGGTGATTATGAAACTATGGTAGCTCAGAAAACTCAATCTGATTGTTCTGATATGAAAAGAACTCCTAAATTTGTTGATGTGGAGCTCAGACTCAATATGGAGGCCTGCATGAAGTGCTTTGAGGATGTAGTGCTGTCCTGGGTCAAGAGGATTCCTGCTGGAACACCCTATGTCTGGCAACAGGACTCTGTACCATGTCACACAAGACAAGTAGGAGAACCTAGCAATGGCTGTCAGACAATTTCTGTGACCACATCAAACCTTATCACACCTAGCCACCTAATTCCCTAGACTGCAACTGCCTTGATTATTATGTGTAGGGCACAGTTGAATGAGAGACCTGAAAAACTCCTTGGATGAACACCAACACCAAGGATGAACTGAAGGCAAAGATTATGGTAGTATTCACCAACTTAAACAAAGAAACTGTCCAGAAGGCTTGCAGGAGATTCTGAAGTTGTTTGGAGGATGTGGCTGAAGCCAATGGCAATTTTATTGAATAAATTTACTCTTTAGTATTTCAAGATATTTTAATTTTGGTAAATATATCTGTTAAAATGCAATGTCAGTGTTATTTTCATTTTTGTATAATTTAGATGACAATTTATCCATCGCATCCTGTACATGTGAAAATATTGAGATAGGGACATATAGACTTAGAAAGATGTGGAGAGACTGATATTTCAATTTCTCCTTTCTGAAATAGCATAAAGGACTAATTTTCTGATAAAAAAAATGGAATCAAATCAAGACTTCCTAATTTTCTCCCTATATTCCTTGAAAACAACTCTGGTAAACTTAATTCAAATTTCTATACCAAATTTTTTTAGCTTCTCTGGTTAGAATAGATTAAAGAGAAAAATAACAGTGTTTTCTTTTATTTTTCAAAATAGAATATTCCTAATCTGGTAAAAACTTTGCTATAAAAAAACAAAAACAACCTTTATACTGCACTATTTTTTAAGTAAAATTTAAATGAGAGATGAGAAATTTCTAAGCATTTTTTATTTGAAAAGTAAACTGTAGAATGTTTATGCTTAGATAAACAGCAATAATTGTTCATAAATCTTGATTTAAAAGTTTGAAAAACTATCTAAAAATCACAAAATTCACCAAGTGAAATATATGGATTCAGAATAAAAGTTAACTCTTCAAGGATTTGATTATTATCATTACAAAATTCAATCTGTTTACAAAATTTAAATTTCCTATAGTGAAGCCATAAATTGCATGCCCACAGTGTAAACAATATATTTCAATATATATATATATATATATATATATATATATATATATATATATATATATATAGGATTAATACAAATATAAAATTTGTCACAGCTGTGATTAATGTTATTTTCAGCATCTAAACTCTAGTTTCATAGACAGACCTTCCAGCTCCATCCACTCTTCAAGAGATACCAGAATGGATTTGTATTACTTCAAATGCTATTTTTAGTAGAGTGATTTATTAGGTCATCTCATAAGTTCTGTCCGAATATTAACTTTTTGTTAAAATGAACGAAATTTAAAGAGTATTTTATAATGTCTAATGGAGCTGAACATTATTTTTATGTTTAGATGCATTTAAACTGATCAAATTTTATTTCAGAGACCAATAAAATTAAATTTTGTTTGATTAAAACCCTGCTAACATGGAAGTACCCAAGAATCATTTGAGGCACATAATGCTTTATGACTTCAAGAAAGGAAACTCAGCAACCGAAGTGGCTAGAAACATTCACTCAGTTTATGGAGAGGAATGTGTGAATGAAAGAACTTGCAGAAGATGATTTGCAAAATTCAGAGGTGGAGATTTCACCCTTGAAGATGAAGATCAAACCGGACGTCCAGTTGAGTTTGATGAAAAGCTTCTTGAAGCAGCCCTTGAAGAAAATCCTGCTTTATCAGTTGAGGAATTGGCAGTGGTTCTCAGTTCAAACCATACAACTGTTCATCGTCATCTTCAACAACTTGGAAAAGTTCCTAAACTTGGAAAATGGGTGCCTCATGAATTGTCTGAAAACAACCTCAAATCCCAAGTTGACATCTGCTCTTCTCTCCATTCTCACCAACTTGTTTCACCTTTTTTGGATAAACTTGTGACTGGCAATGAAAAATGGATCTTTTATCGAAATGTTAAGCATTGTAGACAGTGGCTTGGTAAAGGAGAAGGACCCCAGCCACAGCCGAGAAGGGAACTTCATGAGCAAAAAATTCTTCTTTCAATCTGGTGGGATTGCCAAGGAATAATCCACTTTGAATTCTTACCACCTAATGCAACAATTAATGCTCAAATATACTGTCAGCAATTAGAGCGTTTGAACCAAGCTTTGAGGGAAAAAAAGACCTGCTCTAGTGAATTGAAAACGGGTGATGTTTCATCAGGACAATGCGCGACCACACACAGCAAGAATCACGTCACAAAAGATCGAAGAACTTGGTTGGGAGAAAATTTCTCATCCACCTTATTCTCCCGACCTTGCTCCTTCAGACTACCATTTGTTTTTTAGCTTACAGAATCATTTGGAAGAAACAGCTTTTGTAACACAGGAAGAGGTTAAAACTGACATTTGTGAGTTCTTCGAATCGAAGCCAAAAGAATTTTACAGTAATGGAATTAGTAAGCTTGTTAATAGATGGAAGGAAGTCATAGATCATCAGGGAAAATACATTGTTGATTGAATCTGTAATTAAATGTAACATTTGGTCACTTGTTTTCTTTATTCAAAATTTGGACAGAACTTATGGGATGACCAGATATTTGAGTAGACCCCCAGTTTGTTAAAAAGTGTGTTTACATTTAATGGCATGTGCACTCAAAAAAACTTAATAAAAAAAAATGTGCTATGAACCTGCATTTCCCTTTGTAGGAGAAACCACCACCTGATCTGGCATGTTTTAGACCACTCTACCACAGAGAGCATCACAACCCTGCAAGGTTCTATTTACCCTTTTTCTATTAAGTATTACTTGAGTGTGAAGGCTGATAGACATAATACACATGTCTTAAAAGATACAGTGTCTACTCAAACAAGGCTATCCACTAGACATTGCTAAATGTTATACCACATGATGGTTTCCATATAGGAATTCATGTTCAATTCATGTCAGAAAATGCCTATTTTCTACAAAATTTTTTGAACATTCAGGCCAGTAAATGTAATTAATACTGTTTAATTAAAAACGGAGCATTTACTTAAATAAATTGTATTTATAAAAATAACGTATAAACAAAAAACATTAAATAATTCTTGGACTTAATCCATTTTTCTCTCTCTCATATATATATATGTGTATATATATATATATATATATATATATATATATATATATATATATATATATATATAAAAACATGTCTCATCAAACAATTTAGACAAGTTCTGTCTACTTATTCTTAACAGGATCCTCTCATATTTACAGATGAGTTTCTTAGTTAAAGGAAGAAAGAAAATTGACATGTGGATGTATATCCATTTTATTTCAGAGTACTTTCAACATTAGCGCAATATCATCTTCAGGATCTTGTCTTTGCTAAGACAAAATTGCTGTGTTAAAATTAAATATTTTACTTGTGAAGTGAAAAATGCTACACTTATGCACTGTATAATTTTTAAATTTTATGATGCAAACATACATGTGCAGTAACGTCAAGGGAGGTAACTAAGTTATTGAGATATATGACTATTTTTTTAAAAACTATTTAAAGCTATTAGTTATATCCTAGATATTTTAAACTATCTACTATAAACATTTTAAAACTTTTGTACAGTATTTATAATTAATTTTATTAAGAGTTGTTTTCAATTTTTTAATATAGATAACTTCAAGAATTTTTAGTTTTTATTTATTATTTTCATGAAAAAGTATAGATGTATTTTTGACAAGAATTTTTCTAAATTGTGAATGTGGACAGGCATGCTGTTGTAAATGCTGAGAGATGTTAGATGCATCATTCATATTAAAACTCAACTTTCTAGACAACATAGTTGTGGTGTGACAAACATAAATATTATTTTTTATGTTAGAGATACAATCTCGCAAGGGACATAATGTTAGTTTTCTGCAACATGTTAATTGGTGGGGAGGAGTCATTACAAATGATTAAATTGGACATATTGAATTTAGTATAGTATATAATTAATTTTATTTTTTTTACTAGGATCTGTAGTGGATATATTAGCATTTATTTTTTTAGGAAATATATATTTGTCCTGTTTATAATTAGAATGTATTTCATTGTGATATAAAATATTAACATATTTAGGATTATTTGAGGAAGTAGTATATTCTATTTGCTTTATATTAAAATTTCTACTAGAACGTCTTATTTGTTCATCGACAGTATAATTAGGGAAGTTATTATTAATAAGAATTTGTTTTATATTTTTTTGTTCATTATAAAAAATCTGTTTTGTGGATGAGTTAATTTTTGCACCGTTTATTAGGTTTTTTATAATTGCTATTTTATTGTAATTTGGGCATTCACTCTTATAGTTAAGAGTGCACAAATTTACGCTAGTAGGTTTTTTATATGGGGAGATAGTGAATTTATTATTATTAGTGTTTATCAATATATCTAGAAACAAAATTTTAATACTGTTATTAAGTTTGTATGCAAATTTAAGGGCAGAATTATTTTGGAATTGTTTTTAAAGTTGATATATTTCATCCATATTCTTGACTAAGATAAGGATATCATTGACATAGACAGATGGATGTTTTTTAAATTTATTAAATATATTATTTTCGAGATTAGACATACAGAAATTACTAAAAGTTGTGCTCATGGAAACCCCATTCTGTTGCACATATTTTTGTGATCGTAGAATGGAACTTCAGCAGTGCAAGTTAACAGTAGTTTCCATAATATACTAGGTCTAATTTTAAGTGGAGGTAAAGATGGAATATTGTATATGCTTCCTATACTAATATTAATAGTTTTGCTAACTGGATCATTAGTGAATAAATTTCCAATGTCAAGTGAGGCTATGGTTTCATCATTAGGTTTTTCTTTTTTTAGAATTTGAATTAATTCAAGAATTGATTTTATGCTATATTTACTGGAAATGTATGGTGTGATAAATTGATTTATGGTTTTTGATAAACAGCAGTGGGAATTTGAGATATAATAGGAAAGAGAGAAGTCTGTGCATTTTTATGGTGCCATATATGTCACCTGGCCTATAACCTCCAACTATTTTAGGAAGTTTTAAACTGTCTTGTTCAGAATTATTAGCTGTAATAAGTTTGTTAATTTTTAATTTCAGTTGGTCAGTAGAATTCCTGATGATTTTTTTAAAATTTTGTATGGTCATTAAATATTTGTTCTAGTTTTACATTATTATCAGATTTGTTCAAAACAACAAAGATGTTTGTTTAGTCTGCTTTTTTTAATGATTATATCTGGATGATTTCATATTTCTTTGGTGCCAATTTGTAATGGACTTGTTAATATTTTTGAAAAATTTTTAATTTTGTCATACCTACCCTTGACTACCTCAGCCCCAAAATTCTGGTGGTGTTGTAATCAGTTGTTCTTCCTGAAGTTTTTTGATACTTAGATATAACAATTCATTTTCAGATTTTTAATTAGACCATTATATTTACAGTTGGGCCCCAGATTAAGCAATTCCATTTGATGTTTAGTTAACTGAATGACATTACTGCACATGTATGTTTACATCATAAAATTAAAAAAATTGTACAGTGCATAAGTTCAGCATTTTTCACTTCACAAGTAAAAAATTTAATTTCCAGATCAATACAGCAATTTTGTCTTAGCATAAACAAGACCCTGAAGATGCCAATGTCAAAAGTACTTGGAAATGGATATACATCAACGTGGTAATTTTCTTTCTTTCTTTAATAAGGATACTAAGAAGCTCATCCGTAAATATGAGAAGATCCTGTTAAGAATAAGTAGACAAAACTTGTCTAAGTTGTTTAATGAAAAATCTCTTACTGAAAACATGCTGCCCAAATATACACAATATGTACACACACAAAATTTGTATAACATATTTTTTGTACATTTTTATATGTAGTTGATATATGAGAGTACAATAAACTACTTTGAAAAACCAAAGGTTTTTCATGACACCTGTAATCTTTCTCAGTGCTCAATACTGAATGATATTTTTTCTCTATTTTCTCTCATAAAAATAAATAATAATTTTTTACAAATTACTGCACTTAATATATGTATGCATATAATATACACTTAGGTGTCTAATAGAAGTGGGGACTTATATATATATTTTTATAAAATTTTCTGCTCCACAGCCTAACCTCATTAAGATCACTCCATTTATCAATTTCGCACTCCCCACCCCCACCTCACAAGAAAACGGTAATTATTATAGCTGGTTCAATTTTTGAATTGCATGCTTTTCGTGATTGCATTGTTTAAAATGTAGTGTTCCATTGTTTTCTTCATTCTTCATTCCAGAATTACCATGTTCCATTTTTTGATGAACTTAATGTTTCTTTACTTAAATTCTAAATTGTTGGCCCTTTAAATGATTTTCCAACCTGTTTTATTAAGACTCCTTTTCATATTGAGAAAAATAAAATCCACCTAATTATTAAGACCTTCACCTTACATTAGTCACCTAAGGGTAAAAAGTTTAGATAAAATCAATTTTGGCATGTTTAAGAACATCACAAATTCTTAGACAAACACACACAAAGAGATTAACAAATTTATATATATATATATATATATATATATATATATAACATGGAAACAAAAATTCAAGGGAATGACAGCATTTCTCTTACCGAGATACCTGGTGGTGTTGTTGTTGTATTAACTCTATTTTGCCAAGAAAGAGATTTCTTTATCTGAGGCATGTTAATTGGGATTGGAGTTGATGGCCCTTCTTTTAAGTAATTTCCACAGTTGGTTGTTGAAGAGTCTACAGATTGGCTTAAGTATCGATGTTCCTTTAAAAATAGAAAACAAATGGAGAATATATCTCATCATTGGTGTATAGTTATTTATTAAGCTTAGCTTAGCCTGACATAATGTTGCAAGATTGAAACACTTGTAAGGATTGACTCACTAAACAGTAATAGTGGTCTGTTTACCTTGCTGACTATTATCATACAAGATGTTCTTGTCATTTGTGGACAGATTAGTAACAACAAAAAAACTTTCTTGTTAGTTTAGAGTAAAGTATTGAGCATAAAATAAGTTTTTACAAGTGACTATACTAATAGAAGAAAATCTTTTACAATGCAACAAGATCGAATTTATTAATTTTATCATGAATTAAAAGTATTTTTAAATTCTGTATATATATATATATATATATATATTGCTCCACATACAATATGACAAATAAGTTTGAGCTTTGTAACACTTTTATTGTAATTATTTCTTTTTTTTACATTTCATAAGTTATATTCTTTTACTGGGATTTATATTTATTATACTAAAGTGTTGTTGATCATATGTTTTAATGTGAGAAATTTGACTATTCATTCAGAAATAATAAGGGTGAAAATCAAATTGGGTCACCAATTGTATATCTAAGGAAAGAGCTGAATTATATAATCTAATTTTGTCTTTGAAGTTTCTTGGTCACAACAAAAATTTACCCTTGACATAAGGGTAACGGTTTTTAAATTTCCTATCAGTGGAATATTCTGATAAAAAGTTGAATGAGCCATAAAATTGACAATGTCCATTTCTCCTCAACTATTTTGCTGTCTACTTTCTTAAAATGTACTATTTATGCCTTCTAATTCCTCCTTGAGCAGCAATCTTCAATTTTGACAATCTCCTTTCTATGAAACAGTGTCATGTTTTGGCAGTACAAAGCAACAGACACTGGCTTTTACATAGATAGATTTACATTGTAATTTATCATTTATATTTTTTACTTATACCTCTAAAGATTCATAAAAAATGAGCATATATGATGAAGAAATGCTTCAACCTAATAAAAACAAAGTTTTATCATCAAAATCTTTGTTATTATTAAGAGAAAGACCAAAGGATTTTTTGATTATTAAATTATATTTTTTAATTCTTTTTAGAACCATCAAAATTTTGGTTGAAGATTTTGTTTTTCTTGCATCAACAGGTGTATAGGAAATTTTAGTGACTTTTTGTGGTGTGATTTGGAAATTCTTGTAAAAATCAGATAATTCTCAATTTTTATGAAGCTTTCAGGACTCATTTGCAAATGAATGAAATTATTATTATATTTCTTTCTAAAGAAGAAACATTTCGAATTTTTTTTTTTACATCTGTTACTCCACACTTATTTAACTTTGTGAAATTTTGAGAAATTCATTTTTGTAGAGCTTAATGTTTATATCAGTTATAAGCACAAAGCAAATGTAATCAAATTTTTTTGTCAAATAGAACCCCCAATTACAGAAAATTTGCTCTGAATCGTAAAATAATGCAATAAAACTAAGATATTGTTTAATTCATAAAAGCATTTAATTGTTTTTTGAATAAGATATGTTATGGACAAAAAAAAAACATTATTTTCAGCGAATAACAAATTTTTACAAACATTGTTTTAATTTCTAGAAATTTTAATTATAATAATTTATAATTTTAAATCTTTTAAAATTCTGTACTAATTTGTAGTGGTTAAGTGATATTGTTATTAAGTAAAAACTATATTTACTAATCATAAATGGAAAAGATTACTACAATTCAGTAACTCCCAATATTTTAAAAAGTATTTTGAATTTTTTTTTGTATATAAACATGCTGATTTTCATAGACATGGACATTCATACACATTAATTGAAAATAAGAGTGGTAACTATAGTGAATTTAAAATTTCTTGGTAATTTTCTAACATTTCCTTAACAAGTGTCTTCGTAAGTAAGACCATAAATCCAAAGTGCCTAAAAATCAATAAAATATTATATTAATTAGTTATTTTCCTACATTTTTAAGGTTACAGGGTAGTTAAAAAATTATATAAAAAAAGTGCATACATTGTATTTAATAATTATTACAGTTAAATGTTAAAAACACCAAACATCAGGTTATTAAGAAATTTGTCAACACCTCTTGAAAACACCCGTATCCATGTTAAAAACGTTTTTCGGCAATATTTTAAACTAAAAGTAAGTAATGTTTATTTTAATTCAGATTAATTAAACTTTAAACCAGTTAATCTTCAAGTTTCAGAAAAGTATATTTTATTTTTGAAAGATTTTTTTAATAAAGAGAATTATGTTGTGTTGATAGAGTTGTCTATTTAGCAGATATTAATCATTTTTATCGATTTAAAAAAGAAATCATTCCATTCAATTTAAATTCAGTTTGAAATACAGTAAAGTAGTTTTCTTATTGTAAATATTAAATTTAATCTATTAGTTTGAAATTAAAACTAAAATAAATGCTTCAAGAAAGATTTTTCAGTTTTAAAATGCATCTCAAACCTTACGTATCACTTTTCTTTGGAGACCTTTATATAGTTAAAAATTATTTATTTTATTTAATGTACATTAATAATATCATTAACGTTTATATCTGTTATAGATTATTCATGCTATAGATAAATTTTTAGAAATTTGTACTATATTAGCTTGAGACAATATACATTTTTAAAATTTTCCTTTGTATGTATTAAATCAAAGAGGTAGAATGTCAGTTTCAATCCAATATGAAAATTTGTCTTCCATATTATATGATATGTTCTTCCTATGTTCAGCTTTAAATGATAATGTGTCTACATGAGGAATAGTACTTCTTTTTATACCAAAATCAAAGGCCATGAGTTTTATGGCACATCTTAAAATTCTAGAAGATGTAACCTTTAGTCATTTCTTCTTTGGATTAAAAATAAATTCTAAAGTTTTGTAATTGGACTTCAGCAAAGATTTTCTACCCAATAAGAATTGGCAAGCTCTAATAGTGTTCTATATGATCACTTTTTCTATGTTTGAATGTTAGCTTCTGGATTTGTTAATTTTCTAGAAGAGTAACTAAACTTTGGCCCCAAATTTTCACAAAGTTTTTTTTTTTTTAGCAAAGGCATTTTCTGAACTCTCAAATGTTGTTTGCTGTATTGAAGTCCATTTAAATTCAACATTTTTTTTTTAAACAAAATAAAAAAAGGCACATTCTATTCTGAATAGTTTGGTAAACATCTATTCTAAAAATTGACTAAACGCAAAATGGATTCTAATTCTTTCATTGATAGGAACAGACACATTTAATATTTTTGGTATTAAACTTAGGTCTAGTGAAATATCTTTTGAAATTTTATTTCAAAGATATATTTTTTCATAATTCTTCTTATTAATGGTCATGCCAGCCATTCTAAATCTTATTTATTACATCATTGATTTTGGATTCCAATTCTTTGTTGGTATCTTGATATATTATTGTAATTATTCCGTGCTAATAGGAATATATACTTGAAAAACAAGGTGGATAAAATAAGTAAAGGTTTATTGTAAAAACCAGTACAATAAGAAATAAGGTAACAGTTATGCACATGGTTGTCACAAGTCAATCCAGCGAGTGCTACTATTGGAAGGTTGGTAGTTCTTGCGTAAGTCCGAGTTGTATTCAACAGATCCCAGCTAACCTCTGTAGTCCATTGACTTACAGATACTTATAGGTAGTTACTACTTATAATGTAGTCACTCATGGGGGTGACAGGTTATTCCATTACATCAATTATCATATTTTAATGTCCACACTTAACTAATTTCTATTGTTTGCTGAAATACAGTTTTTACTCCAAAAGACATTTGGATCCATCTAGTAAAACCCATGGAGGTGTTAATAATTGGGATTTCCTTAAAATTATCATCAGTTTGGATTTGTTGATAAGCAATTTTAAAATCAATTTTTGCAAAGAATTTCATTTCAGTTAATACATGTAGTGCAGAGTCAATGCTTGGAATTAGATATGAATCTGAACAAATCTTATGCTCCATATCTAATTTATAATCTTCACAAATATGTAAAATGCCATCTTGTTTTCTCAATACAACTATTAGTAATGACACCAGAGGTAACATGTTTTAAAATGTCTGTTTCGCAGTTTTTTTTAATTTTGTTGCAAAGTGTGACTCCTTGTGAGATTAAAATATGAGGAGTTAATATTTTCTTTCAATTTAATATTTGCTTTGTAATCTTTTAACATTCAAGTTTCCACTGAATCTGAATTTATTGTATTAATTAATCATGTAACATTAAGTAACATTAATTAATATTAAGTACATCAGTTCCCATGAGGACATAAATTTTCTTACAATTACCAACTACAATGGGTACTATTTCAAATCAAGTGCCTGTTTCAAATGTTCTTTCAATGTATCCCAATATAATTATGCTCAAAACCATCAAAGTGTCGTAATTTACTTACTTAATTTGGGCTTACCAATTTGTTCCCCAAAATTGAAAGTGACTTCATTACCAGTGTCAATTTGCATAGGCAAGGTTACACTATTGAGTTTGACTTTAACTAATGTATTTCATTTTTTATGTAGTGACAAATTGGCAGTTTTGACGTCTGGATTTTCTTCCATTTTTTCAACAAGTTCTATACTTTTCTTTTTAAACTTACACACTGTTTGAAAATGATTTTTCTTTTCACATATTTTGCATAGTTGTCCAACTGCTGGGCACTTTTCTCTTTTTTGTTCATGTTTGTAATTACAATTACTTTAGTTTTGTTTTCTTTACCATATATGTATCTGCAATTTCCTCTTGATTTTCAGTAGAGTTAATTTTTTTTAATCAAAAATTGCTGTATAATGTCAATTCATGGATTCAGTGACATTTTGCACAATTGCAATTCTTCCAACATTCTAAGTGTTGTGTATAACATCAATAAATCTTAACTCGATTAATTCTTCTTCTCTGATTTTTTTTAATCTGCTGACCTCTGTTATCCAATGTAAAAAATTTATAATTGGTTTGTTGGCCTCTAGTTTTAAAGATATGAACTTAGTTTGTTTTGCAACAATCAATGTCTTTTTTGGACTAATATTTTTCTTGACTATCTCATTAATTTCCTTGAATGTTAAATCTTCCATTTCTTTTGGATATATCATTAATGAAATTTTCATCATTACTTTGCATCCTGCTAAAGCTAAAAATAAATCAGTGATTTCATTTTTGCTTCCCCTGACTTTGTTGCCATTTAACTTCTTCAATCGAAACATTGTAACCACATTTCAACAAAATCAGGTTCATTCAAATGTAATAAAGTTCCTAATAGCAATGCCACCATTGTGAAGTGTGATATTCTAGATTCTGCATTACAGTAAACTAAAATACTATCCAATGGCTGGCATTAGAGATTCTTTGCAGGAATTGTTGATTTAGCACTCAAATCAGACAAAAGTCACAAAAATCTAATGTAATTGTTGAGATGCAATTTCTTAACACTGAATATGCATTGATAAGGATTCATTTTTTTCAATAAGAATGCTGAGAGAAATGATGAAAGAACAAAAAATTGTTAATTCTTACCTTTTTTTGATAATCATGATCATGAATGCCAATCATGGGTTTCATAGGTATTGGTTCTGAGGTTTTCATGTGGGTCAAAATTGGTGTGCTTGTGGACATGGGGATGTGACTGGACGCCAGGACACTGGATGAGGGCAAGATATTTGTAGTAGTGGGTGGAGTATTTGTAATTTGGGGCAAAGACTCAGCATTGTTCTCCACCCCACTTGCGTCATCAACCACTTCAATTTCAGTATAGTAGAATTCTTCCTCCCCATCTGATTCTGAATCTTCTCTCCTGTGAAAAAATAACAGAAAAATACCCCAAAGTTTACTTTATCATTATAAGTCAAGAAATTTTCTTCCATTTTTTCAGTGTTAAAAATAATGTCATTGTTTTACATAGAAATATTTTTGTAGTTGATTATTTATTTGCATATACAAAGTTAGTCTTATTGAGAATCAAATAACTATGATTAAAATTTAAGGATCAAAATTTTAATCAGTTATTAATTCTAATTTGTAATCAATACTGTAACACAAGAGAAAATGGCTTATCACCTGAACAAAAACAGATTCAGACGTGTCTCATGTGTAAAAAAGAAAATGTCAGCTTTAAGAATCATATATTTAAGATAGATCTCAGAGTCAGATACTTTTGTGAGACTCTTTTCCACCTGTATAAATTTGACCTATCATTTAATCTATAAAATATGCTTAATGAGGCGACAGAGCAGTGTGACTGTAGTAGCAAACAGGAGACATATGTGTTGGATTGTTTGACTTATGCTGTTTGGTGAAAGAAACAAATTAGTGAACTTTATTACCAGCAAGAAGAAACTGACTACAAATAACATTAGAAAAAAGGATTTAAGATAAGCAAGTGGAAAAATTACCTTAATAGATAATACTGAACTAAAGTCATACTCAATTTCTCATAGTAAAACTAAGTCTGTAATGTAAGAACTTGCAAAAAAGTATGGATCTAATTGAAGTGATCTATCAGTATTTATCAAAACATAATTCCTTTTTGATACTTTATTTTGTATGACATAAGATAGAAATGGGATTTGGGTGTTACAGGAATAGCTAATGCTTTTTAATATAAATAAATCTGATTTTTTATGTTTTTTAAGAAAGTTTCTCCTTAAAAATCCCCATCACTGATTCCTAAAAGCAATGACACACATAATAATATGTGAAATAGGATAAAAAAGGAAATAAGGAGGATTAAACAGAGTTAATCAAGCAGAAAAACTAACCATTTTAAACATCACCCTATTGATATTTGCATTTAATCATATAATGAAAAAATTAAAATAAAACGTAATTTCTCATTTTTATTTTTAGACGCATATATTACAAAAATGCAGACAAACATTAATAGTGAATTTGCTGGGAAATTTGTCCCGGCTTTCCGGCATCAAAGGGTTGAGGTTAAAAAATTGCGACAAAACGCAAGTAAAAAACAAGATTAAAGCAGACAAACTCTCTTTTTTAGGTGTGGAAGAATAAAGAAAAAACTCCTGCTCGGTGTGTGACAATAAAAGAAGAAAGTGTTTATTTACATATACAAAAAAAAAGGGTAAAAAGATAGAGACAATTAGGAGAGAAAGAAAAGGAGAAGAAAATGTCCTTTAAGGGAAGAGAAAAAGAAAGGAAACAAAGTATATCCCAAACAAATTCTTCCACTTTAATGCACACACCAAGTACTAGAATTCCGAAAGAAAACAAATATGTTGTACTTAGCAGCACACACTATTTTGAGAAAAATGTTGTACTTAGTGGCACACACAATATTTTATTTTGTTTCCCCGCAGCAAAGGGTTGAGGTTAAAAAATTGCGACAAAACGTGAGTAAAAACAACAAGATTAGAGCAGACAAACTCTCTCTTTTATGCGCGGACGAATAAAGAAAAACTCCAGCTCGATGTGTGACAATAAAAGAAGAAAGTGTTTATTTACATATACAGAAAAAAAAGGTAACGGGTTAAAGACAATTAGGAGAGAAAGAAAGGGAGAAGAAAATGTCCTTTAAAGGAAGAGAAAATGTTCATAACAGAAAAAAAAGGCTTGCTCAAAATATTTCTCTGAGCACCTAAAAGTTCTTTAAGCAAGTAGAATTTTGTTAATGGTTAGAAACACTCAGTTCTTGTAGAGTAGGAAAATATTGGTACATATAGGAATCTTGCAGTTGAGTGAGTTCGTAGGTTGATGACAGAAGCCCAGTGGGCACAACAAAAGGAGAGGTGAAGGGATGCAGCTTTCAATTGGTCTTGAATTGTGGGTCAATGTTTGTTCTTGACAGCCATTTATTAGGTAGTTCTTTGGTTGAAAGTGGTTCTGAAGTTGACGGGAGCTTTCCATCGTCAACCTTACAGATGGTGGGCTGACTTCTCACTGCCAAATAGGCGTAGATTCTCCAAATTTATGGAGATTTGGGAGGCTCAAAAGGATCAGGGACTTTTCCCTCTAAAATCGTTATACAAATTTTCTGGCCCCTCCATTGGTCAGAAAACATATTCTTATCTCTGATAAGAATCAAGGCTTTGGGATCTGGTTTTGCAAGTAATGAAAACAGGTTGGAGTGAACAATCTGTGAGGTTTCCTCCAGACTTCATGGCACCATGGAAAAGATAATGGTGGTGGAATTCCTTTTTATATTTTCCAGCTCTCTCGTTAGTCAGAGAATATATTCTTATCTCTGATAAGAATCAAGGATTTGGGAGCCGGTTTTGAAAGTAAAAAGAGTGATTGGAGCGAGGATAGAAAAATTAGCAAGAATGTGAACTTGTAAAATATTGTTCTCACATTAAATTCCAACAAATTAAACCCCAAAAGAAATGGTATTATACAACTAATCTAAGTGTTACATGTTATAATACATTACAAAATTATATAAAAATCACATTTCTTAAAATATCCATTGATTGACTGTATGGGTGCTCATGAACACAAAGTGTCTCAGTCAGAATTTGAATTTGGCTCACCAATTCCATTTTCCATTCTATTAGGTAATCTGAACCTCCACTAAATGTGTTATCTTGATATCTGTTGTGACATGTGACAGCTACAGTTGCATCAAGAACATGACATAAATAATAAAGCACAAAACCACCTGAACAAATTAAACCCACATGTAACTGCAAAACAAAGAGCAAATGTCCCTTAAATGGCTTGCAAAACAATGTAACAAGCCACTTGTAAAGTCAGCAGATAATGAAGAAAAAATATACATAGGAATAACTGAATGACTCTGGAAACAAAGAAACTACACACACAAAACATCCTTTACAAATAGTAAATACGCGAACAGCATAATGCTTTCTAAACATATGTTAGAGATTAAAAACAAAAACCAAATCACACCAAAATATCATGGAAAATAAGGCAAACAACATCAATCTACAATAATCAATCCAAAAACTTTAAACTCTAATTAGAAGAAAAAATAGCTATAATTACTAGACCAAAACAATTTACTAAATAAACGACCAGAACTCATCTAAAGATGCAGACACAAAAAGATTTTTTACTGTGTTACTTAAAAACCAAAAACTGTAAATGAACAAGAATAAACAAAATAGGTAAAATAAAATAAATAAACAAAAACAAGTAAAAATAATTTAATCCAAACAAATAAATAAATAAATAATAAACAAATTAACAAACCACATGCATACAGATAAACACAAGAAAACATAGTAATAACAACCAACAATAAAATAATAAATAAAAAAGTTAACTAACAACACTATAAATAGCCAAAAAACTGCATTCAGATCCACAAGTATTCCCATTTAATAGCCTCAAGAATAATTTGAAACACAACTGTTACTGCCCACCAAAACAACCATTAGAATACAATAGACTACCCACAATACATCACTGACATGTATATAAATAGACAAGCAAGAACACAACACACATGGCCTGACAATTGACTTCAATGTCCACTTTAATATTTACATATGCTCTATCCTTAATATTGAGCAAATATAGCAGATCTTAAAATTGTATTTTATCATATATATATATATATATATATATATATATATATATATATATATATATTCTTAACAGAATTAAAATTTGTTGGAGTACATATAAGCAAAGTAAAAAATATACATTGGGAGAATCAAATTTAAGAGAGGCTACAATGAGATACATTATTGCATAGATAAAACAAAATGCATAAAAATAGACAATGATTAATAATGAAAGCAGAAATTATTTAGTCAGCCACTTGATCCTAGAATTTTTTTTCTTTTTTAATGAACTACTTACCTCTTGCTTTGACAGAAATGTAATTTGATTGTTAATGAAAATTCTGGATTCTATAAGAAGTTTTTTTAACATGTTATTATGTTCTAAACCTTTTTAAGTTTAACTTCAGAACTTTTAAAATTAAATTCATACACTTTTACAAAAACTTAATTTTGATATTGTGTACTTTTTATTTGACAATTTTGTTTTCCTTTCAAATTTGATTACTGGAAATATTTTTGAAACAACTATGATGGGAATAACTGAATTTAGTTACTAATTTATTCTTCTAAAATGTTTATGTAATATATTTATTCATTATTCTGTATTAAATGATAGCATAAAGAAATCATTAGAAAAAGGAATTGAACCATTTAGATCTATTAAAATGAACTCGATTTTATAATCAAAGAATGTATATGGTGATGAATGCTTATAAATTCAACAAAGAGTATAAAAAAAACTATCAAAATATTCTCAAATGTGTGAAGGTCTTATGTTCATTACAAAACAATTATTTTTCAGGGTTCAAGTTATCCCCATTCAGAACAGAATGGAAGAAAGGATTTAAATGTTGATGAACATGATAAGCATCGATAGAGTTTGGATATCTGATCTCAACAAGAGTTTGGTCAATATTGAAGTCATTCTTTTCTCACTGACAACACATACATGCAAGTAATAATGTGTTTCATTTCATAAAGCTTTTTATTTTTGACCATAGGATTTTGACAGAATTAAGCTGAGGTAAATAAGAAATGAATTGAAGAATGATAAACTTTGGATACTAGATTACACATTTATGTGCACAAGTGCAAACTGATGCCACAATATCTCTAGGAAGAGATAATTACATTTCAAGAATCACAGTTTTCAAAGTTTCAGTTTTAAAGGCTCCTCTTCAATGGATGACTAGATATTTTAGGATGACATGAGCAACATTATGTGTATATTTGTATAATGTACTCCCAAGCAATGACATCTACACCTTTTAGCTTTTTCATGTAAAACTGAGGTTTTTGGTAAAATAATTTCTAGTTTATTTTGTTCATCCAAATTACCAGCTTTTGTCTGGGGAGTATTATTCTATATATTGACATCACACTTGTTCATTGTTATGAGAATTAATTGTGGAAATTGAAACTCAAGTTTTCTTTAACAAATTGTATTTGTAGATAGTTGTTAAACTCATCCATGAACTTATTTACAAGTTGTTTCACTGTTAAGTGGGAATCCTTTTCATCATCGCATGCAATTGTTGCACTTGTTCTAATAACATTTGTTTTTTCTCACCTCCAAAAGGTTTATGTAACTGCAAACAATATTCTTTCAAACTTTAAAATACTCCTAATATTTGTTGGCTTCAGAGTAATTCTAGGAAGTTACATGCTAATAAAATTTACTCAATAAATATTATTCTAAACAATGGTAATTAATTAATTGGAAGGAAAAGCACTAGCTCACATTTCTAAAGTCAAGGTTAAAATTTTTAGAATTAAACATAAAAAGGTGGGTGTAGTTAAAGAAATTAAAATGTTTAAAAACTGAAAGCTGAAATGTTTATCATCCTTTCATTTTACTATATAATGAAAACAAAAATAATTATTTTATCTGCCTACACACACCCACACATATATATATATATATAACAAGGTCTAAATTATGGAGCAATTAGTAAGGACTGGTCTCACTAACAATGAAAAAATATCTGTATACAGATAGATGCTTAATTGTCACTGTATATCAGAAGTGAACAGGTGTCTTCAAAAGTAATCATCAGAGCACATTTTTTTAAAGTGATTATCATCAAAGGTTTCTGAACTGACAGGATCACCTAATATCAACACTTGTTTTTAATGAGATACCTCAGCAACTCAAACAATAAGAAATTTTATAATTGCATGTTGATTTTAATTTGCCCACATGAATGCTAGAAAACTTTATCTACCTCAACTATTGTCACTTGCTTGAATAAATTATAAACTTTATTATTATTCAAACATGTTCATAGCAAAGTTCTTTGTTCTTTGATGCTTTGTACAAAGGTTAGTCTGAGTTAAAACAAACTTTCTAAAACAATGATAGTCATAACCAAAACAGTCATCAAAATGTAGTAAGAAACTACTTCATAAATTTTTAGGGTCTTCACTAACTACTTTTTGTGATAGACCTAATGAGATATATGGTATAATTATCAAAATTTTAATATTAGCATTCAACTTTAAAGAATAGAACTAACAAATAAAAAGATGCAAAGTGAAGAAGACTGGAAAATTACAGAGCCAAAATATTATAGAAAGAATAAATAAAAAAGGAAGACATAAAACTAAAAAAACAGAAACAAAACAAAATAAAATCTCCCAAAATATAACATTTAAAAATAATGCTATAATACAAAAATGTTAAAAAAAAAAAATTGAACTATTCCTATCTTTTAAATATTTTTCAAATGAATGTAAGTAGTTTGCCAGTTATATTCTACATTTTAAATGTGAATGATGTCGGCCTGAGTAGTTAGATTATAAAAGCAGTTTTATAAAACTATTAAATTCATTTTAACTCTTATCTTCCTCATTTTCTGTCATATTTTCAGGATAATCAATATTTCACCAAACTTCATTTGAGATTTTCTATATTGTTTGGAGTTCTCATTTGAAGTTGAGAATGTGCCACATGTTAATGAATAAAAAATACAAGTGTTGAATTGGTTGAGAAAAATAGACAAACAAGAGAGTAGAAGAAAATGACAAAGAAATTTTTATTCTATCAGGAACTTTTTGTGTAGAGAATATTCAAGGATCGTTCCTGAAAGAAAGTGTAAATTCAATGAATGTTATGATAGTCTCTGTAAAAACAATTAAGAAATGGTTGAACTTACTCTGGTGGTGAGTTAAAGGGCAAATGAGGTATCTTGTATAAGCCATGTGAATCTGTTCCAGAGCACTAAATTTAAAGTTCTACTTCAACCCTCACACAATGCAAGAAAGGGTCACTTCTTGGGATTTGCACTACACATGCTCATAGTTTTTTTATGCATGTCCAAAAGCTGAAAAATGGCTGCTGCTGCTAAGGTTTTCAACACATTCACGTCTGGTGAAAAGGTCTGCTACAGGCCCCTCACTCTGGATTGATAGTAAATATAGTTATCAACAGGTTAGTATCTAGTGTAAGTTTTAAAATGTGGAAATGACACTTTCCAACCAGATTTTGTTTGTATATTTGGTGTGATGTAGCTGTTTGATGTGGGTCATTTTTATTTGTAGTGTCAAGATTGGTTTTAAAGTGCTAAATTTAGCATCCTATTCCAACCCTGGCAAAGTGTGAAAGCGGACTAGTCTCTTGGGATTCACACTATACATACTCCCAGTTTTTTGGGTTTTTTTTACACATGGTCAAAAGGTGAAAAAGGATTGCTGGTGCTGATATGGTTTTTAATGAATGCATGTCAGGCAAAAAAGGTATAATGTCTGCTACATTTATAATTCTACAAAGGTTTTGAATAAATTTTGTTCATCATAAATGTTAAGTAACAAAGATATTTTGTAAAAAGTTTCTTGGGTTTTGTACAAACCTGAGGTGCTTTATTCTAACATGTTTTTCAACTCCAGCACAAGTGCTGTGAGTTTTCCCACACCCTGGCCAGGTGCACTGGAATACTGTCCGAACTTGAGCCTGAAATAGACAAAAGTAAGAATGTGAAGTATAGAAATCTTAATAAAATTCAATGAAAGTAGGCACTAAGATCTGACATAAAAAACAAAGTTGCAAGCAACATAAAATGAGAGAGATATTAAATACATCAAAGGTCAATAAACCTCTTTTATGTAAATACATCTTTTATCAAACTGTCTTCCTAAAATATACACACCAAACTTACCAAAATGCATAAAATACTGATGATGGTAACACTGGTTTTTAAATTTTAAAACCCTGACATCACAAAGAACATCAAGTTTTAGAATGAAACTCAAGAAACAATTATATTTATTTAATATTAAAGAAAAAGTATTTAAACAGTATCAAACTGTCAAATATTCATTAACTCATGTTAAAATAACTGGTAATAACACAAAAATAACAATGTTTACTTCTGGAAAGAAACCCAAAGACAATAATTACATAATCATAAATAAGAGTCAGGTGTAAAAACATTTTCAGGATTTGTATGGTGTCAACAGTCTTCATAAACAATATTGCACAAGTTCCACATAAGATCAGAACATTTACCTCTGTTTTAGCAGAAACTAACCTAAGAACACAACACAACACTCCATGAAGATGTAGTGAATATTATAAGCATAAAACAAGATATCTTTTTCTTAAGATTAAATAAAAACAACACAAAGCCATGGATATGAAAATGTTAACTTACAGTAATTACATTACGCATATAGAGAGAAACAG
>OZ038498.1:82723085-82738085 GCA_964036315.1 Acanthosepion esculentum
AGGAAACAATCAGAAAAAAAATTTGAAATCATTGGCAAGAACAAGAAAACAATTGACTCCAAGATTTAAAAACAAAAAAAATTTTGAAAAAACTAAAACGTATTTCAAGTAAAAGTGACCATCAAGAAAATATTTTAATAAAAAGGTGATACAAATGTCAGTCAGAAAAGAATATTAAGAATATTGACTAAAAAAATGAAATCAACCAAATTACCAGTATAACTATCCCAACGAAAAACCTTTCATAGAAATAGTCAACCAATATAACTTAGAAGACAACAGGAAGATGAAGTATTGTTTGGGGCTAGTATTTTAGGCAATAAAATTATAGGTCCATTCCAAGTTGATGTTATCAAAATACATGCAAAGAAATATTGTAAGTTCATAGGCAAGATATTTTTGAGTAATACTGGTTGCAAACAAGAAGCTATAATAGTGCATATTCATGCAAACCAAATTGTCCTTTACATTCTGCAAAGTTTATATATCTATTGTGCCAAAAAAGGTTTCTGCAATACCAAATTAATAAAATGGCCCCAGCCTCTCCAACAGAAAACTTGTGATCCATCATTAAAAGAGATTTGTATATGAATGGAAAACAATGTTCAAGTAAAGAATGTCTGGAAAATAATAAAAATAATGCAAATGTAAAAGTGAAGACAGTGGAAAGGTTCTAGAATATCAAAGAGCCCATATCAATATGTAAAATAATAATTAAATATTGCGTTATTCACATATATGTTTATGTAGCTTACATCCTTTGCATATATTTATGAATAAAAATGTATGTTGCATAAATATATGTTTGCATAAAACATGACAACCATAAAAAATGTCATTAAAAATTTTCAATTAGGATAATTATTATTAGCTGAAACATGTTATTCATATATCTTGAAAATTTTACCAACATCAGGTGCTTATTACTAATTTAAATGTGAAAACAATTTTCATAATAGAATCTGGCATTTAATTTGACAAGATCATTTTGTTTACTTTTAATTCTACATTTTTCCTCTTTGTGTATAAGTAGTTGCATATCCAGATCAAATTTTTGATGAAACTAGCTTATGATGTTTTTGTTTAAGCACTACTGACCATCTTTAGACAGAAACAACAATGTTATCAATGACAATGGAGAAAAGTTGATATCAGATTAATCTTGAAATCTATTAGAGATGCTGTAATTCTTATTTAAATGTATATGCATTGAATGCACTTTACATTATATGTTAAAGGGTTTGTAACTATATAAAGAGTACAAATTTACATTTGAAAAAAAATTAATCTCTTAGGGAATAAAAAAATTGATAAGTTAAACATTAAATTTTATAAATTTTAAGCACATTTTAAAAATTTAATACTTGCATTTTGTATTGATAATTGTTTTATAGGTATTGATGTCTGAAGACTGTAAAAACAAACTATATTGTTGGTAAAAGTAATTTAATATTTTATATATAGTTGTACGTAAATTTAATTTCAAACAGATATTGATTTAATGTTAATGGTATTACAATGTGTTTCAACTTTATTAACAGGAATAGTCAAGGATTTGCCAAGCAAGTAATTTTCATATATATAATTAATATATAACTGTTTTCACTAATTAGTGGCATTAATAACAATAATACAAAGGCTTTTAATATCATTATTTCTGCAAGTTATTTGCAAAAGTCATAAATGAAACCAGAGTCAAAGTTAATTTTAACAATCAATTATAGCAACTATGGAAGGCTAATATCACTAAAATCATTAGAAGTATAAAACAATAGCATAAGTTTAAATGTTATTTTAATGACATTGATGAATAAAAATTTATAACTGTTTATTTTATCAAATAAAATTAATAATTGTTTTCATTGCTTATTAGAATTTTAATGCCATATTTTTTCAGGACATAAGCAATAATGGCTCTTCACTGCTTTTTTTCTTTAATATCTCATAAATTACTATAACTTCTTGGAAAAGATAGTGGTTGGGTTTCTCATTACCTTTTCCACATTTTGGAATTCAGAGCAATCCTTCTTATAGTCTGGGTTCTTTAGCCTTGAGTGGTAAGAGATGGATTCAAAACTTTCCCAAAGCTGACAGTTGAACAGCTCATTGATTTCACTTTTCTCACCAATAACACTTACACTACATTCAGATTCTTAATAGCAATAGCATTTAGTAAATAATTAGAAGAAAAAAAAAACAGAAAAATTATGCTAAGTGCATTTAGTACATGTGATACTGATAATAAAAATGGTTGAAAATAAATTAACAATAATTATCATTCATTTTATAACAATAATTATTATTCATTTTACTTTTTTTATGAATATGTTTCATAAAAAGCAGAGTAATAAAAAAAGTTATCATTCTTTGTGAAAGTGCATACAATAAATAGCAGACAGAATTTAGCAGAGGCCAAATTTTGGATACTTTTGCAATTTTAGCTTGACCCAAATCTTGACCAATCAGAATACAGGAATTGAAGCAGAAGAGGAAGTTGAATATCAATAAATCTTCTTCAGAGAATGTTTTCATTTGTGAACAATCATGAAGTTGGGAAGGTTGCTTGGTGTAATGGTAACAGTGAAAAAGACAACTCTCTGCAAGGTTCAATCAATTATTGCATAGGCTCATGTGTGAAAGAGTATTTAATAGGCAAGTAGGCAAAACACTGTGTGAGAGACAAAGACTTCTCAAGATAAAATGCTACTAAATATTTGATATAAGAAAAGATGGATGCACCCACCATCCACACACACAAATTAAAGCACTGAAAAATTCTCAGTTCACCTCATTTTCAAAAAAATGATTAAGCACAATTAAAAAAAAGCCTTCCTTGATTAGTGTGTGTGTGTTTGTATAGAATGTATAAAGATATTGGAAAACATGGAAAAATCCTGTTATATATTGTCATTCAAAAGGACTTATTCAAAGGAATGTTTTTAACAATGAAATCATATACATGTGGGGAGAGGGAATGAAATGAATGCCAGCTATAATTGAAAAACAGACAATTCACAAACAAACAAAAATTTGGATTACCAACTGGTCCTTTTCAAAATATTTTATCTAAACACTCAATATAATTCTGATATACTGATGATGCTTTAATATAACCCCACAAAATAATATTACCTGATCTTCTAAAACTAAACCAAATTGAACATATGATTGAATTTACTTATGCAATAGAAAGAAACAGTACATTACCTTTCCTCAATATCATGTTAAGCCGCACTAATAATGATCTAAAAGTAAATGACTACCAAAGATCTCCCAATAAAAACGATTTTATAAACTTTTATTCACACAACAAAATAAAATCTGAAATAATTATCAGTTTCTATTTAAGAGCACTTTGAATTTGTAGCCCTCAATATTTACATGATGAAGAGAAATACACTGAAAATACTTTTAAATTCCTCCAGTATCCTAATTATTTCATAAATAATGCAAAGAGGAAAGCTCATCAAATTCATAAAATTAGAAAAGTAAATATGAATAAATCTTGATGAAAGTAGATACATAATATCATTTATATTATATTCCGTGCTAATAGGAATATATACTTGAAGAACACGGTGGATAAAATAAGTAAAGGTTTATTGTAAAAAACCAGTACAATAAGAATAAAGGTAACAGTTATGCACAAGGCCGTCACAAGTCAATCCAGTAGTGAGTGCTACTATTGGAAGGTCATTAGTTTTTGCGTAAGTCTGAGTTGTGCTCAACAGATCCCAGCTAGTCTCTGTAGTCCGTTAACATAGATACTCATGGGTGTGACAGGTTATTTCATTACATCAATTTACTAACTCAATAACAATTGCAATTGAAAATCACCTATCTAAACTTAATATAAAATTTTAACTACTTCAAAAATAGTAAGAGATGTAATTAATACAAAATAAAATAACTTAAAACCTGAACAGGAACTTGCAGAATAGACCATAGAAAACATCACAAGAAATACATAGTGAAACATCTAGGAATTAAAAAAACAATTTAAAAAAAAACAATATATGAACAGAAAAGGTATCTTTTACAAAACAATGTCCTCAAATGCATTAGTCATTAATCATTGTAAATCTGAGCATCAATTCAAGAATGCAATTTTAATTAAAAGAGAAAGTAATTTATTCAGGTGAAAATGTACTAAAAGTGCACTAATTTCAGTCTTGCATAGTAAATTTATCATACAACATATTTCCTTTCCTAGCAAAACTACTGCTATTACAATGTGGGATATTTAAAAACAATAGCAACAGAAAGTTGAATGAGATCAGTTAGGTTATGCATCTAGATATATCAGATGGTAAAAGTTTAAAATTTAAATCTAAGTGTCCCTATATCCTCAGCCTTTCTTGATGTAGAAAGATAGATTCAGATAAACATGCCCCTATATTTTATTATAAGTTAAAGAGTTACAGTATCATTATTTTAGTGGGTAAAGTTAAGATTTTATAGATAAATTTGATTTCCAGTGAAGAAGCTTTGATATTTCTAGCTTCATGGATTGAATACTAAAACCACAAACAAATTATATACAAGTGTTTAAAATTATACTTACATGTAAAAATTATATAAACCACATTTACATTGGTATATTTCTAAAATATAAAATCAACTCTTTTGTCTTAGTGTAAAATTAAAATTTGAGTTAATACTAAAAAGAGGCCATTGAAAAAGGTGTAAATGAGCAATAAATTTAACTTTGAGATATATCAAATTCACATAAAATATAAACAGTCATCTTATTTGAAGAGCAGAAAGTGAATAGTCATTGTGTTAGATTTGTGTCTGCATTTGAGCAGTTACTAGAAATATTCAGTAAATAAGAATACCTATCTTTTTTTTACATTTAATAAACTGATTTAATGTGTTTAATTAATGATGGTTTTAAATGTGAATCAGGCAAGATAAACAAAGATAAGTGATAATAGCAGCAGTTACTTTAACTATAGCTATGCTGAGTAATTATGCCAATATTAGATTTATAAATGGATCATTGGTTATTTACAAGGACAAACACATCTGTCAATTTGTTTCTAAAGTACAATATACAATGCATCAAATGCATAGTATATTCAGTGTATATTTGTGTAGGTTCAGTCAGTATTTATATATATATATGCATGTGTATACTTGTATTATGTCAGTATTTTACTCTATATGCATGTGTGCATATATGCATATATATATTTTTATGCAAGCATGTAGATATTTACTGATCTTAACTTAAACTGGCCCTAACAGTAGTACATATTGAATGATCTGAAAAACCACAAGTTTGCATCTATAATTTGATACATTTATGTACATGAATATATAAATATGGGTATATTCTCCTATATGGATATGTGTGGTGAGTATATATATATATATATATATATATATATATATATATATATATATATATATGGTTGTTTATGGCTGAGAATACATAATCATAATTGTGTCTGTGTGTTCGTGTGTGCAACATTCCCAACGTATTCTTTGGTTAGAAACAGCTGCTTCTTATGCAAGTGGAAATGTGAGCAAGGAAGGCTAGTTGCACTGCAAGGCCTCAGAATATTAGGCCAAAATATGTGAATACTAATGAGGTTCTATTTATAGAACCAAAACAATACATGAAGAGACCTGAATTGTAGGAGGAGGAATTAGAATGTTCACAACTACACAACACTGAAAGCATTTGAATACATAACAGGTATCGGGATGACTATCATTTAACAGAAGGTAAATAAATATAATTAGCAAACTAGGTAACAAGATAAAGATATAGACAAACTAGGATAAAGAGATATTTATAGCATGACAATATCATAGATTTTACAAAAACATGACTTTTGGTAATAGACTGTGTTGTACTGATTTTCTAAGTGAGAATAACATAGTTGCCTTGAAAATCAACCTTTGAAATCCTGACTTTTATTAAAACCAGAATCAAATTATCTACTATCTCACTTACCAAGCAATCTCATAGAGATGGATAGATTGAGATATCGATATTGACTTGAACCTGATTAAAACCATATTCTTTTAGCCTTTAGTGAAAATTAAATATGATCATATCTTATAAAACTAGCACCATAACCATCTCCTAGATTGAGATACATATGGGTTGAGCGACCAAAATAGACAAATAAATTGATTAGAAAATAACTGCCTTGTTTTTAATAATTATTATATATAAATAAATATAAACAAGAAGTCATTCTCTATATATAATTTTCCAATTCTCTTATATTTCTCTCTCTCTCTTCCCTCATATATTCAATGTATCATCAACTGTTATCTAAAAGAAGTTATTGCTGTCAATATTAAAAGTGAGAAATCTTTGTACATATCTAAGTAATAATTCTCTCCATATAATTTCACTACCTGCTAAATAATTCCTCTCAGCTTTAGCTTTGGTTGTTACTCTCAAGATCATTTTTCATCAAATTTTACATATTAATCTAGACTTTCATTTAAAAGATTTTTTTTTAATAATTTCTTATACTTTGTTACTTTTTTCTTTTATAAAGTCAGTGTAATTATAGTAAAATATAATAAATATCCTAATTATAAATAGAAATGAAACAATGTCAACAAAATGAAACATGACTTAATGTGTGTACAACAATAATGTGTTTGTATATTTACTAATATATATTTATGGAGGTTTCACCATACTTTACAATTAAAATGAGTTTTTTCAAATCACTTGTAGCTTTCCAGTCTTTTAATGGCATTCTTCATTTTCTATTTAGCTATTTTAAACAAAAATTTAGCAAATACAAATATAATTCCTAAGTAGTTTAAAAGTGGGTGAAGAATTTCAACTATTATTTTGAAAACTTGTATAATTATTGCACTATATAATTTCATTTGTTTATCTATTCTCTCAGTCCATTACCATCTTTAATTGCAAATACATTATTCAACACCTAATACACATACATTCAACAACCAGAGTTACTTACGTTAGAACAATGATTATCAAGTTAATTTTCCATATTTATTGTTAAGGCATGAATTTATAGTGGCATGGGCTTAGGGGTTAAAATAAACAGTTGATTTACATATGCCAAGAAGATTAATGGAGGATGATAATAACAAAGAAACACACAGGTAAATTTCAACAAAACAAGATAAGGAATTTATTTATGAATTTACATGCTTGAAGTTGTGTCATTAGATTATTTCAGGAATATAAATCAGAATTTTTTAAAAGTTTGTAGTTTTAATGAATTGTCATGAAGAGGAAATGTTCATACAACAGATTAAATGATATGAAACAAAATAATATTAAAAAATGTTTAAAACAAAGGTAAGAGAGTTCGTTGCTCACTGAAGGGATATATGGTTACATATTTTCAAAAGTACATGAAGAGAGATAGTTTGAAATACTTAGATTTCTTGCATTCTTGAGAGAAAATACTTTGAAGTTCTGCATGCTTAGTTAAAAGCCAATATTATAGTGGGTGAGTAATTTGAAACTGGCAAAAACTTCAATGCTGGATGTAGTGAACAGAAATGAAACCTTTCACATGACTTCAGGCACTCTTCTCTTGCTAATTTTTCTCCTCATTTTATATCAAAAGGAATTTCGCATATGCTCACTACTTTCTTTCCTACTAATTTCTGTGAAGGCAAGGTTTTCATTGGTCCCAAAACAATTTCACATAGGATTGCAAATTTATTTACATCTTCTCGGCTCACCCAGGCAAGGTTTTCATTAGTGCAAAGAAAATTTCACATAGTCTTGTGAATTTCTTTTTGTCTATTTCCTCAGCTCACCTGAATTTAAAGGGAGCAGGTAAATGAGTTATTATTGCGCACTCACTACAAATTTGGTCTTCATATGAAACTCCACAACTGTGAACATATGCCAGAATAAGATAAGCTACATTCAACAGCTGTTAATAACTATACTTGCAAGGAGGGAGACATAATATGAAGTTTCATAAAGACAAAACTAGAGAGAAATTTATCTATTTCAAATCGTACAGGAAAATATAAAGTTTACAAAACAATCTGATTCTTAACAGCTATTTATAAGTACTGTTTAAAAAATCTTGACATATAAGTCGTTTACGGTAGCTTTGCATTATATAAGACAAATCCTTAAATCTCATAACTCACAGTAAAAACTTAACAGCCAGTAAAGTTCATAACTGAGATGACCAAAAGAAAAATAAAGAAAAAATGAACTTGACCAGTGTGACCAATAAAATAATTCTATTTCAAATCAAGATGTCATTAGTAAGAATACAAAGTGAATGCTGGAAGAAAAATGTCTAAAGCCTCACATTCAATTCAATTCAGTTCAGTCTCCTGTTGGGGCAACTGAAATAAGATGCAGTCTTTCTCCATGTCTGTTTGTGTGCTGTCTACACCAAGAGTTCTGGAATAGTCATGTTTATCCATAATTTAATGTTGTTAGGCTAGCCTTTCCATTACCGTTTTTGTTTGCACCTTCTCCTCAATGATGCCATGCATGATGGTCTTGCATAGGGATGTCATGCCTTATGATGGAACCAAAATACATTAGCTTCCATCACTTCACAGTCTTGGGCTCCAAGTAAGATATGAAGAGAAACTTCCTCAGGCATCTTCCTTCAAACACCTAAATTCAGTTTTCTTATAAAGTGCTTTACATGTCGTAATTTAAAATGGATTAGTAGTTAAAACTTATTACTGGAGAAGTGATCTCTTTTCTTGTTCAAAATCTTTGACAGTTTACTTTCTGATGTTGGGTTGGATCTTAGAATTGCAATATTTATCATCTAAAATTAAGTTTACAAATTTGAATTTGTCTAATATGATTGTCTTATGATTAATTTTATTAATATTATTTAGAAGAGTTTTGATAGCTTTTGTTCCTCTTTTGTAATGTTTAATGTTTGTTATAAGAAGTTGTGATTTTTCATCTTATCTGCTTGTGATTTAGCTATCTTCATGGCAGTTTACTTGATTTATTTTTTTTAATCATTTCACCCCAAGAAAATCAGTAAAGCCACTAAGATACAAGAGTTTATTGGGTGTGAACGAATAAGAAAAACATTATTAAGGAGCAAATTAATAAAAGAAGAGGAATCAGGAAGACAGTAAATAACAACATTGTATTTAAAGTTTTGAAGATCAAAGTTGACTGGAAAGCAGGAAACCAGAAGAGAGTTCCACAAGCAAGAAGTGCAATAAAAGAAACTGTTAGTATAGAACTTACAGTTACATCTTGCCAATTCAGCTGTAAAATGATGAGACCTTGTTGATAATCTAGTATTGTGCTTAAATTCATAAAGTCTAAGTACCATAGAGGAAAGCTCATCAGAACAATTACCAGAAAACTATTTATAGAAAAGCCACAAGGAAGTTAAATTATGGCAGTGGGAAAGTGACTGAATCTGAGATGCAAGCTCAGGACCAATGACATTGTAGATTCTTCTTTTGGATTTTATTAAGAATCTCTAAATATATAGCAGGAACAACAGACCATATGTGGGAGCAATATTCAAAACCTGGATGAATGATAGACTTATAAATATGTAAGAAAGCTTCTGGAGAGAAAAATTATCTAGCATGACACAGTAAAACAACTTTCCTAACAGCAAACGTAGCAATTGATTCAATATAATCTTTCCACTTCATGTCAGCAGGGAACATTAGCCCGAGAGGGTGCAACAAGTCACTATTCTGGAGGATAGAATCAGCCATGTTGATGTAAGGCAGAAAATAGTCTCTCAGATGATTAATAGAGAGCACTTCTGTTTAGGAGGCATTAACATTAACAAGCCATTCCTTGTCCCAGTTAACTGCAGATTGTAGGTCAGTTTTGAGGTCAACTGCCAATTTGACTGTATCAAACTGATCAGACTTACTGTTAAGGAGAAAATAGTTGTATCATCAGCAAAGATACCAAGTTGAGAAATGAAGCTATCAGGAAGGTCATTGATGAAAATTAGAAAAATGTAGGTTCAAGAATAGAGCCCTTGAGGATACCTGCATTAATTAAAAAGATCTAGAAAAGTAGCCATTCAAGACAACTTACATTTTGCTATTTGATAAGAAAGACTGAATCAGTTCAAAAATTCATCCAGAAATACCATAACCTTTCAACTTGTAAAGAAGACTGGTATTCCAAAGCCTGTCAAATGCATTTGTGATATCCAAAGCAACAGCCTGAGCTTCACCATTCATATCTAAAGCTGAACAGACTCTTTCAACAATAATTGTTAATACATCAGCAATTGACCTAGAAAAGCAAAAGCCACATTGCTTATCTGAGAGAAGACCTTGTGAGGTAAGATGTTTAGACAATTCAGAGTTGATTAGGGTCTCTAGTACATTGCCAAAAAGAGGTAAATGACTAATAGCTTTCACTTGGGTTCTTAAAGTCTGAAACTACAGAAGAGGATTTCCAACAAGTGGGAAAACAAGAAGCAGACAGTCATTTATTGTAAAGTTTAGAGAGAACAGGATCCAGTTCAGGAGCACATTTCTTAAGGATACCATCAGGTTCACATGCTCTGTGGGGATCCAGTTTAGAGATCATATCAGAAACCATGCAAGGAGTTATATGCATATCACTCAACAAAGACTCAGTTCTAAGTGGAAAGTCAAAGTAGTCAAGAGTAGAATTTGAAGAGAATTTATGAGCAAAACATTCTGCTTTATCAGCAGAAGACGTTGAGTGAAGAGAGGAGGAATAGAAGACTTCCTCTTAATTAACACCCTATTACAGAGTCGCCAGTAATCAAGTGAGCCAAAATTGTTAGAGGCTATACAGTACCTCATTCTATCAACAAACAAAGACTTAGCCCCTTTTTAGGAAACATTTACAATTATTATGTGCAGATACAAATAGGAGTCTGTTGTGCTCAGAACTGTCATGCTGGTATAGTTGGAAAAAGTGATTCCTGTGGGCTATAACAGCTGAACAGGAAGAAGACTGTGGTTTCAAATGGTATTTCTGTAAAGATACAAAAGCATCAATGCTAGCTTTAAACCAAGAAGAAACCTCTGAGACACAATTCTCATTCAGATGATCAATTGAAGGGGCATCACAAAATGAATCATAATCAGTAGGCTGGTAAAAGAAAAGTCTTGTGAATAGAAGGTTCCTGTTTAATAGATAACTCAAAAGAAATATTAACAGGTACTACAGCATGATTCAAATGGCCAAGAGGACAGAACTGCAATGCTTGACAAGAGGTAGAAGAGGAAGAAACAAATTAGGTAAAGAAGCATGTTGATTAAATTTATTAGGGAAACGAGTAGGGAAATCCACTATTTGAGAAAGAGACTAAGTAATGGAAAAATTGATTGAAAGTCTGAATACTGTCAATATTAGTAAGATCAGAATGTAAAAATGGCTCTCTTTCTACCTTCATCTGTGCAGATGAATATAGTAAGAGAGCCATTTCTACACTGTTAGAAATTTTGTCTAATATATTGCAGTCCTGAGAAGGAGGAGAGTGATAAAAAGAAAAAGAGCTAACATAGTTCAATAATGAAAAAAATCCTCCATGGACTCAAGAGACAATTCCCTTACCATTGGGAGATTTTCCTGGATATAAACACCAAGGCCATACAAATGTATCCTAGAATCTTTTTGGTCAAGTGGAAGAACAGAGAATTCATTGGTAGTAATTGAAGAATTTAATTTACTTTTGCAAAGTGTGAAGATATCTAGAGACTGTTTCAAGAGAAAAGAATCAAATATATACATATATATATATATACATATATATATATGATGAAGATGTGGAAAAGACAAAGCAAAATCCGAATATGTGAGTTTACTGTTTTTATTTTGTTTTTGTTTTTGTTATTCTGTCGACGTCAGACGTTTCGGTCAAATAGACCTTCTTCAGGACATGGTTAATGGAGACATATTTATATTAGATTTAAGTTAGATGAAGAGACGATATATACAGGACTGGTCAGAAACAGAAAAACTGAAATTCTAAAGTCAGAGTATTCTTTCTTGGAGTCGGATACGCTGGCGTCACGTGGGCGGCGCTACGAAAACCTGCTCACAGGGAAAAGATTGTATCCTAAGTGGAAGGTGGGGGGGGACTTATTTAAAACTATAGCTTATCGGTACGTTTGTCAAGCATTAATCTTGCTAGAAAACTTGATATATGAAAGAAACCTTGTTTGGTGTTTATTGTGTGTGAGGTGGCTATCATGCCAGCCTCATAAATCTGCCTAAGGTTTTTATTGTGGATATATTTTAAAATCTTCACAGAGTCGAAATCAAAATTGTGATCAGATTTGGCTATGTGTACAACCAAAGCACTGCTAAGATTACCGAGGCGAATATCTCGTTTATGTTCGGAAATGCGGGATTTCAATGACCTACCTGTCTCGCCTACATAACTCAAGTTGCAGTCTCTACAAGGCACCTGATAGACGCAAGCATCGGATGTAATATGCTGTCTGCTGGTATTGTTTAATATATTATGGATGGTTTTAGTGGGTAATGTGGTAGTTTTAATTTTTAGCGCGTTTAGATTGTTGGAGATGTGTTCGGTCAGAGGGTTATTCGGTAGAAATCACGCATACATATATATATATACATATATTGTTGTGTCATGGCACAATAGTAAAAAGAAGGAAATCAAGTCGAGGTTGGTTTAAGGAACAAGTGTATTTAACATCACAGATACAAAGGTAGGAAACGGGTACTACTCAGCTAGGCAGTTGTAGTACTGTCGCTGCTTACACACCGGGTAGGTATTACTGGCACTATATATAGTGAGAACCGGTGTAATTCCCTTGTGTTAGAAAAGCCGGTGTAACACCCCCCCCCCCCTTGAAAATATCCCGTCTGGGGATTAATAACGTTTTTGTTTTGGGTTCACCCTAATCAACTCTGTTGATTTCCGTTTTCTTTTTGACCTCCTATTCTCAGGAGCTGTCTCTGATATGGGCACCTGAAAAGTATCAAACACTGTGTCCATGATGTCCTCCTCGGGCGATCTGGTCACCTCACTGTTCGAGTATCTTTTCCGGATTTGGTTAGTGTGACGTTTGTGCACGAAATCTGGTCCCTTAATCATATAGACCATGTTGCCTATTTGTTTCTCAATAGTGCCGGACTCCCAAAAGGTCCTATTATTTCTATGAATCTTGTAGAAGACTCTTTCGCCAACTTTATACCGTTTTTTTGTTATCGGTTTTTTGAGGTTTGGCCTATCCTGGTTTGGTAACAACTTGTGAAAAATTGATCTAACCTTGCGTCCGAACATGACCTCAGCAGGTGTCTTCGACGTTTCGATGTTTGCATTCGGAGTGACCCTGTAAACTTGTAAGAACTGTTGGATTGACTTATCTGTCGGTGATCCACTAGCTTTTCTCAGGGCTCTCTTGAACGTATCTACGAATCTCTCCGCTTGCCCATTACTTCTTGGGTGGTATGGTGGAATGGTTATATGCTCCATTAGATAATCCTCGTAGAGATGTTTAAATTCAGTAGACGTGAATTGCGTTCCATTGTCTGTGACAATGCAGTCTACAACTCCAAACCTAGCGAATAGTTCATACAGGAAGTTCTTGCACTTCAGTACTTCCGGCCACTTAGATAGACTGTCTATAACAATGAGATAGTAGAAACCATCTAACGGTCCTGCAAAATCTAAGTGAATTCTCGACCAAGGTCGGTCTGGTTTTGCCCATGATCCGAATTGAGTTGGAGGAGCTTTCATAGCTAATGCGCATCCTCTACACTTCCTGACTTTTTCTTCTATATCCTTATCCATGTTTAGCCAGAAAATGAAAGAGCGCATAAGGCTTTTCCTTCTTGATATGCCTGGAGGTCCTACATGGAATTCTTTGAGCATTCTTTTCTGTAATGTCGTAGGAATTACGACCCTGCCATATAACAGGACGTTATCACAAATTGAATAAATTTCCTCATCCAGTTGGTTACTGTTGATTTTTTCTTTTGTGCTTATAAAAAATTCGTCCACCTCTGCCTTACTCTTAATCTCATCAAGCGTTACTGGAAGTTCTCTTATCGTGTCACATAAAGTATTTTTTACTTCAACTTCCGCTTGAATGGCTGCTATTACCATATCATCCAATGGTTCTGTCTGCTTAGATATTAACCTTGATAAGCCGTCTGCATGACCAAGTTTTTTAGATGAAAATTGAAAAAATTTGAAAATTGTAATTCAGAAGAATGGTACCACATCTTTGGAGTCTATTCGCTGTATGTTGTGGTAGTCCCTTTTTCGATCCAAAAATCGTTAGTAAAGGTTTGTGATCTGTTTGTAACAGAAATTGTCTACCGTGCAAGAAACGATGAAATTTCTTTACTGCGAATATAATGCTTAGCGCCTCTTTCTCGATTTGCGAGTAGTTCTTTTCGGCTGGTAAAAGTGAATGGGATGCATGGGCTATGGGTTTTACTTTTCCATCATCCATTTTGTGTAGTATGCATGCTCCAGTGCCATAGGCACTGGCATCGCTTGCAACTATAATATCACGCTTGGGATTATAATGTGCCAGAAACAAGTCAGATGTTAATATATCTTTAATTTCCTGAAATGCTTCTTCGCACTCTTGCGTCCAGACCCATTTTTGGTCTTTCCTTAACAGTTCATTTAAGGGTGATCTTAGTTTATGCATATTTGGCACGAATACATTGTAATAATTCGCCAAACCAAAGAAACTTTGTAGAGACGCAATATTTTCTGGAGCAGGCATGTCCCTTATTGCACTCGATCTATCTGGATCCGGCTTTCTTCCATGTTCATCGATGATTTGCCCCAAGTATTTTATTTTTTCCATGAAAAAAGTACATTTTTCCAGTTTCAGTTTAAATCCATAATCCTGGATCCTTTTGAATACTTGGTTTACATGAGCTTTGTGTTGTTCTTTGCTAGCGCTGTTCATTAACACATCGTTCAGGTACCCTACTGCGAAGTCCAACCCACTCAACATCATGTCCATTGTTTGCTGAAAAATCGCAGGGGCGACTTTGACCCCAAAAGGAAGTCTGTTAAACTTGTA